>BPLR01017022.1:0-117219 GCA_021605095.1 Caerostris extrusa | reverse complement strand
GCAGTGAATTTAACGCAAACTACCAGCTGGGATCGAATTAGCGCAGAGGTGGTCGGCTAAATTGCCTTTGAAAGCCACATTTCAAGAAGAAATAATTAAAAGTCTGATTTATTTATGTGAAGAAGCACTTTATTTAAAAGGGCTATTTATTTAATATTTGATAAAGTCATTGTATTAAATAAGGCCTGATTACCGAGTGACTAACGCTCTGGCTCTCGGTGCCACAGGTTTCGGATTCGAATCCAGTGGTGTCATGTTTATAGTGGTTCGGAATCCATTTCGGAACCGTTGATATTTGACTAATATGACTGCTTGGCTGACAACCCTATCCCGTAAAAGCAAAATATCTCCTGTCTCGAAATCTGCCAGTAGGCAGATGGTCTTGGTCCACCAACGGGCTGTTAAGCCGATGATGATGATTGTATTAACTGAGTAGTATTTCATTGAAAATTTCCCTAAAGAAGTAATCAACCAAACTTTCTACAGCTGAATGGTGAAGTATCTTTCAACCTGTGTATCAACAAGCCAAATGTTCGTCTGTTCCCGAACTTAGTAGTTTGAACTTGACGTTCGTCTGTTTCTCTAGCGTTCTATTTTTGAACTTCAAAAACAAACCCTGTTTATCTCCCTCTGTCAGCCAAATACTTTGATGCGTGTCACAAAATCGGTTCAAGCTACAGCTCTGAAACTTGACAACCGAAAAACAATACGTCTTTCAATCATCATCAAATTGCATCAAATCAAAGGCCAGAACTTTCGTTTGAATGCTTTACCGTGGCTTAAAATGGTTGTCATTCGTAGTACATTCAAAAGCAAATCTAATTTTTAAATATTTTCTTTTCAATATTATTTGGTAAAATATGAACAATATTTTTTGGATAGTATTTTTATTTTGCTTTTGAATAACTTTATAAAGAAATTAAATGAAATAATAACTTTTGGATATTGATAAGTTTTCGTTTCCTTTTTTTGGGAAGTTTTAAAACACATTACCCTAGTTCGGATTCCAAAATACTAGTATATTCTAGAGCGCTCCAGGATGACCAATTGGTTGGCGCTGTGGTATTTGGTACCACATATTTCCGGTTCGTACCTCAGGTTCAGTACCACAAGTTTCAGACTTCCGGTTCGTACCTCAGGTTCAGCATCACAGACTTCAGGCTTTAGGTTTGTACCTCAGGATCAGTATTATAGGCTTCAGGTTCCAGCAAGACCTGCTACGCTTCACCTACATTGAGCAACCACAATTTTGGAGTGGCATATTCACAGGAGTGGCGTCATCAGTTTTCTCTCTCCTCTCTTCCTGGAATCAAAGTGAATATCATTCTTGCTTACAGATTTATTATTTTCTTATTCGGGGCATATATATAGAAGCTTTTCAGTTTTGTTTCACTTGTCTCCGATGCCTAAGTAGCCTGATGACCAATTGGCCAGCGCTCTGGCTTTTGATACTACAGACTACAGGTTCGAAGGCTGGAGGTGGCATGGATGATTTTTAGCGGTTCGGAATCCACGTTAAACTGTAGATCCCTGTCTAATTAGCCTAAAGTGTGCACAAAATGACCGTAGATGGACAAACCAAGCTCCAGAAAGGGAGTTAAAAAAATCCAATTTCTAACCTTTTTAACACCACCACCAAACTTTAACTTATCAGCAACCCTACAGCATAAATAATCAGATATCATATCTTTTAGTCTCGGAAAGAAGAAGAAACTTTTTCAAGATCAATACTTGCACGAGGAAAAAAAGTTACTAAGGAGACTGCACCGTCAGTTCGGATAACATACTATAATCTAGAACTCTCCAGGATGGCCGATTGGCTGACGCTCTGGCCTTTAGTAACACAGGCTACAGGTTCAAAGCTTGGCGGTGCCATGGATGTTTGTAAGTGGTTCGGAATCCACGTTAAACTGTAGATCCCGGTCTAATTAGCCTAAAGTGTGCACAAAATGACCGTAGATGGACAAACCAAGCTCCAGAAAGGGAGTTAAAAATCCAATTTCTAACCTTTTAACACCACCAAACTTTAACTTATCAGCAACCCTACAGCATAAATAATCAGATATCATATCTTTTAGTCTCAGAAATAAGAAGAAACTTTTTCAAGATCAATACCTGCACGAGGAAAAAAAGTTACTAAGGAGACTGCACCGTCAGTTCGGATAACATACTATAATCTAGAACTCTCAGGATGACCGATTGGCTGACGCTCTGGCCTTTAGTAACTCAGGCTACAGGTTCGAAAGCTTGGCGGTGGCATGGATGTTTGTAAGTGGTTCAAAATCCACGTTAAACTGTTGGCCCGGTCTAATTATCCTAAAGTGTGCACAAAATGACAGTAGAGTCACAAACCAAGCTCCAGGAAGGGCTTCTAATTTCTAACCTTTTTCTTAACATCACCAAATGTTAACCTATCATGAACACTACCAATCCTTCCATGAGAAAAAAAATGTTTCTGGATGGACAGATGGCATGGACGTTTATTAGATGTTCGGAATCCACATTAAACTCTAATTATCGGTCTAATTAGACTAAAGTGTGCGCAAAATGACAGTAGTGCAAATCAAACCAAGCTTCAGCAAGGACATTAAAAATTCCAATTTCTAACCTTATTCTCAACATCCCCAAACTTTAACCTATCAACAGCCCTACAGAAAAATAATCATATATCATATCTTTTAAGTCTTAGAAAGAAGAAGAAACTTTTCAAGATCAATACCTACGTGAGGACAAAAAAAGTTTCTAATGGGATTGCACCGTCAAATTTCATCGACTTTATGTGTGTCACCGAGAATCTCTGAATATAGGTTAGAAGGTAAAGAAAAATAATACACGGTTTTAAGTTGTCACTTTTGATGAATGTCTTGTCACGGGAACAGATGAGAGACGATAGGGCGTAAATTTGGACATGATATCGCCAAATCGATGAAATTTTGCTGCTTTCGTGTCTGTATTATAATTAATTTCGTGGACCAAAATTAGGTGTTATAGTTTAGCAGAAAAGAAAACGGATGCACGGGTACCTTTCAATTACATTAGTGGCAGTTAATCATGTCTTCCAGAGATCTGTTCTAATTTGTCAATGTAATAAGAATAAAAACTTATTGCAGGAAAAATAGGAAATGTCTTTTTATATTTTATCTTTACTATGCACTATTAATATTCACATTATTAATGGGCAGCAATTTACTAAGTTGAAACGTTTTAGACATTAGTTTTTGTTCCTTATTTCTGCAATTAAATTATTTATTTCTAGAGTTAATTTTTAATCTACTTTCCATCCATACATGTTTAAAATCTGTAATCCATGTACTAAGGATATGAAATCTCTGCACACATCTTATGAAATGCGTGTACTAGGGATATAAAATCTGTGTACCCGTATTATAAAATCTGCATGCACATACACTGAAGTGACAAAAGTCATGGGATACCTCTTAATATCGTGTCGGCCCTCCTTTCGCCCGGCGAAGTGCAGCAACTCGACGTGGCACGGACTCAACAAGTCGTTGGAAGTCTTCTGCAGGAATATTGAGCCATGCTGTCTCGATAGACGTCCATAATTGTGAAAGCGTTGATGGTGCAGGATTTTGGGCACGAACAGACCTCTCGATGATGTCCCATAAATGCTCGATGGGATTCATGTCGGGCGATCTAGGTGGCCAGATCATTCGTTGGAATTGTCCAGAGTGTTCTTCAAACCAATCGCGAACAGTTGTGGCCCGGTGACATGGCGCATTGTCATCCATAAAAATCCCATCATTGTTTGGGTACATGAAGTCCATGCATGGCTGCAAGTGATCTCCAAGTAGCCGAACATAAGCATTTCCAGTCAATGTTCGGTCCAGTCGCACCAGAGGACCAAGTCCATGCCATGAAAAAAACAGCCCACACCATTACGGAGCCACCACCAGCTTGAACAGTGCCTTGCTGACAGTTTGGGTCCATGGCTTCGTGGGGTCTGCCCCCACACTCGAACCCCTACCATCAGCTCTTACCAACTGAAATCGTGACTCATCGGATCAGGCCACGGTTTTCCATTCATCTAGGGACCAACCGATATGTTCACGTGCCCACGAGAGTCGCTGCAAGCGATGTCGTTCTGTCAGTAAAGGCACTCGAGTCGCTCTTCTGCTGGAATAGCCCAAGAAAGCCAAATTTCTCCGCACAGTTCTAACAGACAAGTCCCTTGTACGTCCCACGATTTCTGCGGTTATTTGACGCAATGTTGCTTGTCTGTTAGAATTTTTTTACGACTCTTTGCAGACGTCGCCGGTCTCGGTCGTTAAAGTGCAGGCGGTCGACCACTGCGCTGTCCATGGTGGGATGTTATGCCTGAAATGTCATACTCTCGGCACACTCTTGACACAGTGGATCTGGGAATGTTGAATTCCCTAACGATTTCCGAAATGGCATGACCCATGCGTCTAGCTCCAACTA
Organism: Caerostris extrusa; assembly: GCA_021605095.1. Classification (NCBI taxonomy): domain Eukaryota; kingdom Metazoa; phylum Arthropoda; class Arachnida; order Araneae; family Araneidae; genus Caerostris; species Caerostris extrusa. The sequence goes on along the minus strand of BPLR01017022.1, from coordinate 112,779 downwards.
ACATTTCGCGTTCAAAGTCTGTTAATTCCCGTCGTGCGGTCATCATCACGTCAAAACCTCTTCACATGAATAACTTGAACAGAAATGAAAAGCTCTGCGAAGCACTGCGCATTTACACCTGTTCTACGCGATGCTACTGCCATCTGAAAATTTGCATATTAAGTTATCCCAGGATTCTTGTCACTTCAGTGTAATGCATCTTTATTTCAAAGTAAACCCAAGAGTCAAAACTATAATCCAAGTGAGCTACAAATTGTAACCCAAGAGTCTTAATTTTGCTGATTATCAAGGCATAGGCCAATGGCAGGTGTTGGTTTCAAGATTTTCTTTTGTGCAATTTGGAGAATTGCCAAAAACATATTCTCCTTGATCCATGTTCCGAATCTGCAGTCGACAAAGTAGTTGTGATTTTAGTTAGATAATTGCCTCAAATGCGAATACACAAAGATTTATTATACATACATAAACGTTTATTAATTATCAATGTAATGTTGTTCATCTTATAACATACACCTGTACAAGCCACAAAATAAGAAAATGCATAATAATACAAAAGGAAATACTTTTTCACGAAGTATTTATTCGTTTAAGCAAAAAAAAAAAAAAAAAAAGTTGTATTTGACACGAATAGCAAACAATAAGATGCATGAAACAATAGAGAAAATTATATTAAAAAAATGGTCACTGACATTGACATACTTTGCTTCAACGAAACCTAACCGGTACGTAAAACCTGGCATGGAAATAATCTGACACAGCACTAAAGAGATAAAAGCTATTATTTCAGCCACCCAATAATGTCTTCAACAACCTTTAATCTTGAAATGTACACACCACACCACAGCCAAGCGGGCTTGTTTTCCATGCTTGAGAATGTAAAGAATGATCTTTCTGGCCACCAATGCATGAAATATATTCTGCTCAACCTGGAATGGACGCGTTCTGCGGACAGTAATAAAGGGCATTTTGTTAAGTGTCATCTTACGAGATGCTCACCTTCTGAACAGGTTTTGATGTGCTCATTGTTCAGTTGTTGCTCACTGTCATCACGGATGCTGGCTCAGCCGACTGAGAAGTTCTTCTCTGCAGGGATGAGCACTGAATTTTCATTGGACCATCCATCATCGACAGCTGGACGCCGTCAAGCGGAGAATTGAGGAGCCGATAACGTGACAGGATATGACACGACACTTTGTAAGCAAGGATGGGTTTTGCTTTATCGCAAGAATGATGTACATCATTGGACCAAAAGCCCTTTTAGCATGGAATAAGTTTATGTTGTTGTTGCTTATTCCCTTGAATTAGAATCCTAAGCCAAGTCCAGTAGATCGTGCTGCATCAATAGATCGTAAACGGTCTTAACCTCATTCAACAGTTGCCTCACATGTGAAAAATTTATTGTAAACCCTATCTGAAAATATCCCAAGAATATATTTAAACTAATTATTTGGAATTCCTTCTGAAGTTAAGCATTAGGTTTCAATGATTTTTGAGAAGGATTTTTGTGTGTAGTGCAAGCAATATTTTCTCCAATTGATTTTTTTGTTTGCAATTGGGATTCATTCGAACCTAGAATATATTTGAGTAATAGAGTTTTATCTAAAAATTCTGGTTTTACGAGTTTTTTTTTTTTTTTAAAACTCTTTAACACATACAGTGAGTGTAAAAGTATTCGTACAGTACGACAATTGATTTAAAAGAGATCCGTTCATAAAAAATTATAAACATAAATTCCATTTTAATTAATTATAAATATATAATAGAACATATTTTCACTAGTTTCATGTGAAATTGTCACAAAAAATAATTTTATACATGAATAAATGTTTACAAAAACTGAAACAATCCAACATCTTGTAGTGTAACACTAAAGACTACACTAAAGACTACTTTACACACTAAAAAAAGAAATGCAAATTTTTTAGTTATTTTGTGATTGGTTTAGCCATTATGATGTAGTTATTTGACGTCATCTTGTAAGTTACTTAAAAGGTTCTTCAGTGGAAATGTAAATGTAGTGAGAAACTAGAAATTCTGTAATGGATCGTAAAAGTAAAGAGACAAGTGTTTCCGAAAGAGAACTGATTTTAAAGCTCCGTAAAAAATGGTAAATCGCACAACAAGATTTCTGATCTGGTCGGTAGACCCGTTCAACTGTGCAGTCAATCATAAAAAAGTTTGCTGCCACTGGAAAGGTTCAAAACAGTTCTCGTACTGGGCGACCTTGTCTATTGACATCATCTGACAGACGGTTTCTGGTAGGTTCATTAAAAGAAGGATCCCAAAATAAATGCTCCTACATTAACATCAGAACCAAAGAACATGGGAACAGCAGTCTCCGTAAGTACTGTTCGAAATGCATGCAGAAATGAAGGTTTCCATGGCCGTATTGCGAGACGAAAATTCTTTGTTAGTGAGAAGAATCGGAAGCTGCTATTGTCTTTCGTCAAGCAATACGTTAATGAAAGTCCAGATTTCTGGAAAAAGATTATCTTTACAGACGAAAGTAAATACAACATATTTGGATCGGACGGGAGACGAATGGTATAGAGAAAAGCGCAATACAGAAATGCATCCTAAGAATTTAGTGCCAACAGTGAAACATGGGGGTGGAAGTCTGCTTGTTTGGGGTTGTATGAGTGCTTCTGGGGTGGGCAAATTAATCTTTATTAAAGGCATTATGAATCATCAACTTTATATTGACATTTTAAAAAATAATTTAGGACCTAGTGCAACAAAAATGGGCTTGAATGGTGATTACGTTTTCATGCATGATAACGACCCCAAGCACACAGCCCGAAACACAAGGCTCTGGTTACTATATAATACCCCAAAGTTCATGAAATTTCCTCCTCAATCGCCGGAGCTCAACCCCATCGAGAATTTATGGGACGTTCTTGATAAAAACATTAGATCCAGACATATTTCTAATAAAAATGATTTGGAATCAGCTCTTAATCAAGAATGGGACGCCATATCTAGCTCAATAACAGCAAAATTGGTGGAATCGATGCCAAAGAGACTCAAGGCAGTTATTCGAGCTAAAGGATATCCTACAAGGTATTAGCTGAAATATTATGATTGTATTGGCCAATATATGCCTGATATACGAATACTTTTTACACCACAAGATGTTTGATTGCTTCAGTTTTGTATATATATTTATTCATGTATAAAATTATTTTTGTGTCAATTTCGCATGAAACTAGTGAAAATATGTTTTATTATATATTTATAATTAATTAAAATGGAATTTATATTTATAATTTTTATGAACGGATCTCTTTTAAATCAATTGTCGTACTGTACGAATACTTTTTACACTCACTGTATATGGTTATCATCCGTCTATTTCACTTTATCGCTTATACGTAAGCCAAATAACTGAATTAATTCAATGAAAATTTTATTTTCTTTGCTTAAAATGCTTTGTTTTATTTATTTTTAATTGTTATTTTAGAGATATTGTTGAATCTTTGACTGTAGAAAGATTGTTAGAATCTTCATGGAGATTTACTTAATAGAAATCGGAACTCTTGTGGATAGAACAAAATTAATATAAAAAAAATAGACACATTTTTTAATTCAACAAATTTCAGATAAAAATTTAAAGACTACAAGCATATGTCTCACAGCAAATATATATATAATCCAATATAAATATGCAGTTATGATTCTTGCTATATATATATAAAAAAAAAAAAAAAAAAATCTTTAATACGAAAATGTCTCATCATAGTATTTTTCCTAATTTTATAATTTTCAAAATAAAACTTTTTCATGATATTTTATCCTTCATTAATAATCAAGACAGAAAAACAGTATAAAAACTTCAATTACCAAACTGTAACACTGTAAAACGCCAAAGGCTTTCATTTACCTTGCATACTACCAAACCACTTACAAAACATTTTTAATATAACAATAAATTTTAATCACTAATATGCTATATCTATGTCATATAAAATTCGTAAAAAAAACATTCATAGCAAGTACATTCAAGTTTTTGAAACATTTTTCTGAGTTTGGAAATACAGAATTTCCTCATTCGAAAAGTGGGATTCCATATATTAGTACCTGACGGTACAAAGTGTATTACTGTTTCTAGTAGAATTTTCAGGTCTAACTGCCCTGCATTCGCGTATCATGCGGGAGACGATTAACTTAAATAAGTTAAAATACGACCAGCCATTCTGACTTAAAGGGCAAAAGAAATTTCACAAAGAACTTTAATTAAAAGCATCTCAACAATACACATCAATTGATCATAATCAATGATTCCAAAGTAACCTTTCTATCAAAGTGATCTGCGATTCCATAGATTCCTATGAATGTATCCAAAATATATCAAATAATAGTGTATTTAATGTTGTCTACAAATCACAAGTGTTTTCATATGGGTACCTCTTGCATTTTGACATTTTCCATAAAAAAAATCAGATCTGTAGCAGGCTCATTGTTATCAAGGGAACGCGGTGAAACCTGTGGGCATTTACATCCTCCTCTCTTCATATTAAGCTAAAAGGAAATATATTTTTTAGACAACTTGTTGATCGTGCTCATATCCACCTATCAGGTGTCCTAGTCAGGAGCTGTGTTTCGATCTGAACTCAAATTCAAAACTCAACACCCTGCCGCTACGGCTCAGTTTCTGTTACATTATAACTGGATCTACATTACTGAATTACCAGTTTTATAGAATTACTATTGTGTAACCACCGTCCATTCCTTCCGAAAATATACAGAGTTTTTCCAGCTTATGTAAAAAAAAAAAAAAAAATAAAAAAAAAAAAAAAAAAAAAATGAAGCTCAATTTCTAATGCTGCATTATCGCTGTTAAATTGTACCCCCCCACCTCTTCCCCCACAGGGAATATTAAGACCGGAAATGACCCAGAATTTTCAACAAGAAGAAAAGTGGGATCCGCTTCCCATCCTTGAATGTCCTACGGGTTTATTAAAGTCTGAAATCCTTCAGAATTCTTTAGAGTGCAAAAACCGTCCACGCGACATTAACCACCTAACACATATTCGGAAGACTGCAACCCAATAAATCAGGCACTCACCACCCCATCTGCCACCGTAACTAATCCTTGACCAACTGCCCGTGGTCTTCCTCGTGCATGACTAACAAGGTCTAACGGTCTGCAAGAAAAGCCCTGCAAAGCAAACAGCACGCCTAATGCGCCCAAAGTGGCGGCGCATGCGTGGAAGAAAGGGTTAAACGAGCCGTGGTACCGACTCCCACACATCCTGACAGCAGGACCGCCCGGCCATGCTGAGGTGACTGCACGCCGCCATCATAGACTGGAACTGCGTAGAAGATAACGATCCGAGAGCACACAAACTTAATGCAGACTTGGAGAGCAAACCAGAAGATTAGAGTTTTCAAAGGAAAACAATAATCTACTCGCCCAATTGTATTCCTGCTTGTTTTGCTTGAATATCGGTAGACCTCGGATTCTATTGTTGTTATCGTGTATTTAAAATATAATTATCAAAGTTAGATCAAGTCAAAATAGCGGCCGCTAGCAACCTCGATTGGCACCCTACCAAATTGCGAAACATGGGGAGTGAGTGCTAGAATGTGCTTAGGTATTAGGAAAGCGTTGGGGCAATTTCTGCAGGGGATGTATTTTCTGGTCTTGTCTGGGTGAATCTTCATCCCTCTGTAATGATTAGTTCTGAGTCTCCTAATAAGCAGTTGAAGTGCGTGATGAGTGGCTTCTTAAAGTTATGAGGAATGAGTCGGCTTTTGGCAACTGCGTTAGCATCTGCAAGTGTGATGGTGGTCCTGGGTTGATCATCGTCCTTGGCTTCTTTGGCTGAAGAGTCACCGCATTCGCTACCTCGGGTTCTGCTTATGTATATAAGAAGTCTGCTGAAGGGCAATTAGCCTGAGAAGGACTTTGACGACTGTCTGCCCCGCATTTCCGATGGGATAAAAGCCTTCCAGCTGGCAGTCTGAATATTGATGCGAGATGCTTTTACTCACATTTTCACAACAGTCATCGAGTCCAATGGTTTCTGAAAGCCATAACTGTAACGGACGCCCCCAGCGGATTCGACAGCCCTCACCCTCATCTGTCTTGACGATTCAATAAAATGCGTTGATTTTCATTTCTCGTTGAATTTTTCTGGAGCTTCATGATGAAAGGGGATGAATTGTTTCTACCGCAGATCCAGATACAGCTATAAGGACATGTGTCGGGGAGGGGGTGATATCTTCGGGCCAAATGTTCACAAATAACAACAACACATTTGTTTAGGGAACCCATCATACACTTGGCTGTCAATGCGCGACATTCTGTGTTAATCGCCATCGCGTCTATTTCAACATAACAACCAATTACCATTGGGAATCGAATTATCATTTATTTGCACGCCTATTGTATTAATGGCGGCAAAAATTCTCTGCTATACACAATCTCATTTTGATAAGCATGCAAATTATGTAAACATCCCTTAATTTACTTTATTTTATTGTATTGGAAAAATATTTGTTTATTTCCTCATACCTGCCATATTATAAGTGTTGTTGTTGTTACTTATTCCACTTCCCCGGATATCTAATCTAGACCAAGCCCACGAACCTGTATGGATGTATGGTTGAAGGGGAATGAAGCAGCTTTTGTTGTGAAGGAGCACCCGTGATGCTCTACAGTCTTGTGAGAGCGGGACCTACGGCTTAAAGTGGATTCCGAACCCCTACAAACATCCATGGCACCGCCGGGACTCGAACCCGATACCTGTGGTACCGAGCCAGCCACTCGACCATTCAGGCCCCTTATATTTTAAGTGATATTGTTATCATCCACCTCGAGTACTTAATATGCCATGTTTACTGCGGAATATTTGTTCGTTCCCTCATACCAACCTCATTCGGAAGCCATATTATCATCAGCAACCTCAAGAACTTAATGTGGCAAATGGAGTGGAAGATATCAAACTCATTTCCAGCAGCAGCCGGAGGAGGAGAAGAAAGAAAAACCGAATAAGCAGCGCCGGTTTTTCCCTCCTCTTTCGCGGGGAGATGTCACAGTGAGTGATAATTTCCTGCGCCGGGGACACGAACTGCTTAGGATCAATTTGCTGCCTGTCTGCTCCCCATCACGTCAGGAACTGCCTTTGCTTTTTTTTTCCCCACATGCGCAGAGGAATGCGACGGCCGCGATTGTCAGCGGCACGGAACAAGAGGCAGCGAAATGAGATTTTGTTCATCAGGGGATGGACGGCTGGATTCGGGGTGATTAGGCGTCATTCAACGGACAGAGAGCGAAATTCATCTTGAACCCCCTTGACTTGTGGTCTAGTGCCCAGACAGCGTGCAGAACGGTTCGAGTCCGAATCCGTTTCAGTCGCCTCTCTCAGAAACGAGGTTTGGTTTGGTATGTCGCTCTACGGTCATCTTGTGCACACTTTGAGCTAAACAGACCGGGACCTACAGTTTAACGTGGATTCCGAGCCACCAACAACACCAACACCTTAACCAACACCTTAACGTGGATTCCGAGCCACTGCCAGGATTCGAACCTGAAACCTTCAGTACCAATGACCAGAGCGCTAGCCAGTTGACCACCAGGCCGCTTCAGAAACGAGGAGGTTCGATGGCAAATAAGACAACTGTTATAAACATCTAGATGGAAAGTCAAGCTGGAGGTGATAATTTGAAAATCAGACTGCCTGGCGGAATTTTTCCGGGTTTCCACCCATACGACATTCAAATGCGAAGAAATTACCCTAAATGTTCTCTCGGAAGATACTGTTCTCCTGGTCTTGCAGCTGTGATTGGTCAAAATGAGGCCAACCGATGTTCCACCCTTTCTAACGTGCAGGGGCTACATGACTCAAGTATAAGGCTGAGTTGTGGAAAGAAGAAAAAACTGGCTGGGGATATTGTCTGATTTTTCTCCCATACGAAATGTACAAATGGGGCAGTTACCTCTAAATTCCTTTAAGTCAGTACATCATCACAATTGCGCGTCGGTTACCTTTATCTAATAGGACTTGTGGAACAAGAAGCTCTCAGTTGTACATGAACAAAATAAACGAGCTTCATAACGAGAACTTGTGAGATCGAATGAACTCAACTATTTATTTACCTGCAATCAAAATGGAGAGTTTTATCAAACAGTTGAATTATCCTATAACAATTTTTTTTGCTGTTTTTGCAGATTTGGTTGCTGTTTTTGGAAACAGTTGAGTAGAATTCTTAGCAGATATTACGATTGCATGCCGCAGAAAGACCTGATCTATTTTCCACTCAAGCTTCTGACTGGCTAACATTCTGTTACATGCGATCTAAGTATCTGGTGGGAAGCCAGCTTCAGAGTTTCGAAAGCTATGAGGAACAATTCAACATGTCAACATCACGCGTCACTTTACCTTCTTCGTTTCGCAACTATTTTTTTCTGCGTTAACAATGCTGCATTTTTTGGGATACAAAATTAATCGCAAATGTTGAGACCATGAAATTTTTGATAGAAAATTTGAATTAAGTTTCAATGACAATGACAGCAAGGAATGTGAAGGCCTTAATTATCCCTGGGATTTCTTTGCATCAAAATTTTAATTTCGTATTTTAAAGACAATCACATTTTTTTTTTTTTTAAGTGTTTATGTAATCTAAAAAATATTAGAAAATACATTTTTTTTTGTTAACTGGGAAAATGTAAAAGTGTTTATTTATATTTGTTTATATTATATTATTTGTTTATTTATATTATTATTATAATTTATTTTCAGATTAATTCAAAAACTTTGCACTCTAATAAATAAATAATATGTTGAGATTTAAAAAAAAAAAAAACACAAGAGTTTCTTTCGTATTTTTACAAAAATTTCTTTAGCAAAGTACAATTTACTTTTCGTTGTTCAGCTTATGATAACAGAAGTACAAAAATTACATTATTTAAATTATTAGTTCACTTATAGGGTATCCCAGCATAAGACAAAATTTTGGCAAAGTCTTGCTTCAAGCATCTTGAGGCATCCTTTTCCTTGAGGAATGTCCTTTTTGCTTCCACTTGAAAACAATGAACAGTCAAGCAAACTCGGTCATGAATGTCAGCTTCATAATACACTCATGTCCATAAATTAAGGATAATGAAGTTTAGGCAAAGAAAGAGACAGAAGCAAAACAAATTTGACTTATTTGTAAAGTCTATTTATTAAACAAAAGGTAAACAGCAAAAAAAAGATGCTATATGTTTGACATAATTAATAAAAAATGCAAATTTCAAAAAAGAACCTATTTACAAAAAACAGTATAACATGGTCAGTATGATGGTTAATATGAAATATGTCTCCCGGATACAGGCCTTACAAAGCCTAGGCATGCTGAGTATCAAATTATCAATCTGATCTTGGGGAATATTACACCACTCATCAAGCAATGAACTGCGAAGTTCCGGTTGACAGGTGGGAGGGGGGGTTGACAGGCTGCAATTCGTCGGCCAAGTATATCCCACACATGCTCTATTGGATTCAAGTCCGGTGAGTATGCTGGCCAATCCATACGGGTGATATCCACCAAATGAAGGCATTCGTCTACAATGTTTGCACGGTGAGGACGGGCGTTGTCATCCATAAACAGAAATTCAGCACCTATGGCGCCCCGAAACAAACGTACATGTTGTTCCAGAATGACATCCCGATAGATGTGGCCTGTCATCGTTACACTCTGAACATACAGGTCATTTCTGGAACCAAGAATAATTCCTCCCCAAACGATCCATCCTGCACCACCGTAACGGTGTCGTTGAATGGTGTTCTCTTGGTGGTAACGGGTACCTGGCGCTCTCCATATGGAAGTCCGGCGAGAATCAGACTGCAAACTAAACCTGGACTCGTCGGAAAACATCACACAAGACCGCTGTTGCGGTGTCCACAATGCATGCTCTCTACTCCAGGTTAATCGCAGGTGACAGTGATCTGACACATCTGACAGCCCTACGAGCATATAGACCAATGTGCCCTAAGCGTCTGTACACGGTCTGCCTTGAAACTGTCGTACCGGTAGCTGAAGAGAGCTGACGAGACAGGTCTGATGCTGTGCTCCGTCTGTTTCTTTTGGCAGTAACTGCTAAATACTGGTCCTCATTTGGCGTTGTAACTCGGGGGCGACCTGTGCTGTAACATCTACTCACATTACCATCATCTTGGAATCGTTGCCAAAGCCTGGAGATGACACTGTGGGCGATTCCAAGTTCCTCGGATACTTCCAGCTGGGTACGTCCACATTCCAGTCGTCCGATAATCCTACCCGTAAAAATCATACAGATGCTTCCTTTGTGCCATAACTATGCGGTTATTGCACTGAAAGGCTTTTAAAGCGCTTGTGAACAATTTTACTTCTTTGCCACTTCCTTATATACCCCTCTCTTACACTCTCGTCATTGTGACGTACTATCCGCGCCATCTGGTGGTTTCCTGTAATTTGCATATTCGTCTTCAAGATGTGTGTGATAATTCTACAGGTGAAATTTTTATTTTAGAGTTCAATTTCTGTGTGATTCTGAATTATCCTTAATTTATGGACAAGAGTGTACTTCCTGCAACACGAGTATTCATCTAAACCTTATTTTGAATTCTTCGAATGACATGAAATTCATTTGAAAGGGGAATAAAAAAGGTGTGCGCGGACTTGAGATCTTTCTTTTCGGCATGTAAGCATTCGATTTTATTTCTTTCGCTCAAAAGCGCGGGAATTTCTTCTAAATGGGCCATTCGCATTCCAAACCGGCCCGGGAAAAGGCGATTTAGGTTCGAATTTCTCGACGGCTAAAAGGCTCAATCGATTTTTTTTTTTTTTTTCCGTGTGCGTGTGTGCGCGGAATACCTGCATCGGAAACGTTTGGAAAAGATGAAAACACAAAAGAACTTTTTGTTGCAAAAATTACGTCAAACAGTTTGAAAATAATAAACAAGAAAATAACATTTTTATATTTTCCTTGCACATTAAACATATGTTTACATTTTTAGTTTGTAGACAACTGAAATTTTAAAAGAAAATTATTACTTGTGACGTAAGGCGGCAAGAACTCATTTTGAAAAGTAAGTTGAAAAGAATAATAAAAGTTATAAAAAACGTATCATTTGAAAGAAGTGATTTCACTTTGTTTTCAAAGAGTCAGTTCGTTTTTTCGAAGTTTATATTTTCTCGAAATCGTAACAATTGCATTTAAATAAATTCGAGATAAAATTGATGAATGAGTTGATTCATCTACGTTGAAGGACACTGAATCCCCAAAAGTATCTAATACATTAAGAAAAAAAATATATAAAATAATATCTAATACATAAATTATGAGTACCTTAAATCAATATAAAAATAGAATGAATGAAATTAATGAAATCAAATTATTAAATGAAATCAAATTCATATCTTTGACAATCATGCTGCAAAAATTAAATTTATTGTGTAATCAAAAAATTTTTTGTAATTTTTGTTTCGCCACACGATAAAAGAAAAATGCATTCAAAAAGAAATAGAATTAATTTATAAATAGTGACGAAATCAATTCTTTTTTTTTTTTTTTTTGTGTGTGTGTGTGTGTGTCCAATTAATGAACACATTCTATGCCATTCAAAACGACAACAAAATTTTAAAATGCTTTAAAAACGAGCAATATTTTCTCAATCAAAATTGAATATTTTAAACACAGAGCGAGCAGCACGAAATTTATCCTCGCACGAATGGACGGATTGGCTCGGTATTCGGACAAATGCAGGGTGGTTATGATTAATGTTATCCTACTCAGACCCCTCTAGAACCCGCTCTACCGAACGAATTTTAATGAAACTTGGTATAAACGGTATATGGACAATGGAGAAAAGATTTTTGCAAAAAAAAATAGTTCAAATGTTGACCACCAGGGGGCAATTTTCGAAAATTCCTTATGCAAATTAGTCAAACCTATAAAGAGATTTTCAGTCAAAGCCAGAAAATCTGTCTGCGTGCCTTTGTCAGAGTTAATCATGCCTTACAGACGAAACATCGAGCTTTATTGGTAAAACTGTTCTATCAGAACGGTAGCAATAGCTCAGCTGCACTGCATGAATATCGTCGCTTAAAGGGATTGCGAAAAGGGCCCATGTCGAAGAACGGTTTGAAGAAGATGGTTATGAAATATGAAGGAACCGAAGACTTGGGTGTGCTTAGGCGGAAACGAGTTGAGAACGAAACTGTGGAAGAAGTCGCCACTGTTGAAAGAACTGTTCGCTACTGTTGAAGTCGCTGGTTGAAAGAGCCTTCACTTCCAGCTATTCTTGAGCAAATGCTCGATCGGTGTCACGTGAGTTGGCCATTTTGTGGTCGACAGTACGAAAAATTTTGCGATCCATTTTAAAATGGTATCTGTATAAGATCCACGTGGTGCAAATGCTGCAACCTCAAGACTGCCGAACACGCTATGAATTTGCTTGACGATTTTTTTGGCGAGAATGGAAGTTAATGACGTGTAGCTTTGGCAAATTTTATTGTCAGATGAGGCGCACTTTTCTTTAGATGGAGCTGTGAATAATCAGAATTGCCGCATATAGGGTGCTTCACCACCTAATGTCCTGCACCAAAAACCGCTACATTCTGATTATGTGACTGCATGGTGTGAATTTACTGCTAATTTTATCCTCGGACCGTTTTTTCTTTGAAACTCCCACTCCTCAAGGTCCTAAAACGTGCTCTGTCACGAGTGCACGGTACAGTGAACTCCTTCGACAACAAGTCATTCCTGCTTTACAGGAACGGCAATGTTTGCAGTCTTCATGCAAGATGAAGCAACTCCTCACATTAGGCGCCAAGTCAAAGAACTGCTTCGTACTAACTTTGGGAAGAATCGCGTAATATCCAGAGCTTTTCCGGATGTCCGGCTTCTTCGTTCACCAGACTTAAATCCCTGTGATTTCTGGTTGTGGGGATTTCTAAAAGATCGTGTTTATGGAGAAGTAATTAGGACTTTAAAGGAGTTGAACTCCAGCATTACACGCCATGTTGCTGAAATTCCTAGAGAGTTTCTTCATTCTACCATTAAACACGCTATAATGCGCTTTTAACACGTAATTGATGTCAATGGAGTACACGTTGAGCATATTCTTTATTTGAATAAATTTTAATGGTTCTGACACATTTTTTTGTCCTTCTTTAGGAGCCACAATTCCCTTAATTCCCCAATTTTTTTATTACTATTATTGCAGAAATCATTTCCCCATGGTCCATGTTACGTCGAAACCCATGTCCCCCTGCTTAGGGGAGGTCAACGCCCTATGTCCAGAAAAACATCCTGTCTGTGGGGGTGTCTGGCAGGGGGTGAGCTGACGGGAGAGAGAGAAAGAATGTAAGGGGAGTTGTACTACTACGACCATAGAGAACGGTCGTGTGGCAGGCATCTACGAGTTTGATGTCTGCATAAACTGAGTTATACTTCTACGACCAGAGAGAACGGTCGTGTGGCAGGGCATCTTCGAGTGTGATGTTCTAAATAAGTTCAACTTCTGCAACCAACGAGAAAGGTTGTGTGTGGCAGTCATCTTCGAGCTTGATGGCTGCATAATAAAGGAGTTATTTTATACAGTCCACTTCGTATATTATTTGAGTTTTTATTGTGTATAAGTGAACTATCGAACATTTTGGTCCAGTCTCCCGGAGACGGATTAGTTGAGCATTGAGATAGAGTGATCCATTGGATTTCCACGAATCGTTGGCTGCATTCTACCATGAGTTCGGTAGGTGAAGTTTTATAATTCTAATGTGTTAGTTGCTTTCGTTTGTTGTGTTAATTTAGGTTAATTAAGGTGTTGAATTAGAGTGTTTAGATTGACAGGTTTGTTAAGTTCTGCAGTGCATTGTTAGTGAATTTAAGTGAATAAACAATGTCTGTTTCTTTAAATCTAAAGAAGGATGAGCTAAAAGAGGTAGCGGAAGAGATGGGCTTAACCATTCCAGTCAATGCTAGAAAAATAGATTTGATCAACCTAATCAAATCCAGTCATGTCTATAAAAGCAGGATTGAAATAGTGCGCAATATTGTGGATGATGTTTTAGAAGAAAGGAGGGAAAAGAAACGAGAAAGTGAAATAAAATTAGAGATAGAGAAAATTCAGTTGGCCAAACTTGAAAAAGAGTTGGAACTTGAGAAATGGAAAAGGGGTTTAGCTAAAACTTCCCAAATCAGCTATAATAAAAGAGTGAGTGATGACTCTTTGTTTTCCTCAACTGAAGATGAGTCATGGCCCAATAGTTTAGATTCTTCAACTTCTAATAAGAAAATGTTAATCCATTGTCAGTTGTGAAGTCAACATCAAACGTGTGTAATCTTACTCCCCGACCATTTTCCAATGTTTATAATTCAAGTTATTTTGCGTCAAATACTTCTGCACAGCAAAAACAGTGCAAAAACTGACAATGTTCCAGAAAAAGATGTTTCTAACAAAGTCAGTACAAAAGAGAACATGAACGAATGTAAGAAATCAAGTGATTCAAACAGCAACACTTCTCGCCACCAAACTCGAACCTCTCATATTCCTTCAACAACATCATATGTATTAGAAGCAAGTAAAGAGAAACCTAAATCTATTGAGTCTCGCAGTGTAAAACCTGTAGTTCCTTCTAAGCCTGCATTACCTGTAAAGCCTATGATTTCTAATCGACCACGTACTTCTGTGAAAGAAAATGATATTGAGGAGAGAGATATAGAAAATTCAAATCTTATTCTTCAGAATACTGTGTTTGGCTTTTGTGGTGTCTGGGTGCAGCACCACAGGAAATGTAAATAGAGAACATTGTGGACTATCCACAGATAAAGTTAAATTTAAATTGAGAAAAATTTGGCCAGTAGAAGGGTGTGAGAAATTGGAATTAACAGGTAATAGTGAAAATTCTACATGCGAGAAAATAATTGAGGAAAAAGTACCAGATGCTACTCATGCAACTCATCATGGCGTTTACCGGCCTGAGAAATTACAGTATTTGATTGTTCCTCAAAGACCATGAACGGAGCTACCATCAATGGTTCAAAGATAAGAGTGGACCCATTCCGAGGTGATGGAGTTAAACGAGGAGACCGTGGTGATGGAGACATCCGTGGCAGTAAAGATGGTGGCTATTCCAGTGGAGATAAACGAGGAGACTGTGGAGGAGGAGAATACCGTGGAGTCAGAGGAGTTCAACTATGGGGCCGTCGAAGAAACAGAGGTGGCTGGTAAGGGGAATATGCCCTGAACAACAAATGCCATTGCCGAACCTCAACTGTTCGTGTGAGAGTATAACATCTGTTACAATTGGTGTTTAATATGCTTCGTCTTCAACGTTAATTTTGAGAATTCATCAACTACTTTTGTGAATGTGCCTTGAAGCTTAAGACATCTAAGTAGTTTATTCAGTGAGGGCGAAATCAAGTGATTAAAAGACTTTCGTGCTCATCAGAGTTGCTACAATTCATCGATTGTCATCTGATTTTCAGTGATACCACATTAGATGAGACCAGAGTTCCTGGCTGGAGAAAAGTATCCTGATCAACCGACCCAGTTCCTTGATAAACAGGACGAGAACTTTTCTGAACTGAGTGATCCAGTGTTGGTGAGAACAAATTGTTTATGAAACAAGTGACTGAAATTTCATGAACTATTTATTGAGTTTAAGTAATAATTATATAAAAGTTTTAGTATTTAAGTTACATATTTAGATTTCTTAAAAATACCAGGTGTTTGTCATTTAAATTAAATTATTCAATTGATAATTTATTTATATTGATAATTTTACATATTATTATTGTTTAGTTATTCATGCATGATAGAAATTAATATTGCTGAGATATTTCTAGTAAAATCTATTCAACAAGAAAAGTTTTCAAAAGTCTATTGAAAGATAAGAAACTTATGTCGGAGAGTAAATTAAAATCTTTAAATCCCTTTTAGATTTAGATGGAATCTTAAGAGTAGGTGGACGTTTGAGTAATGCGGAATGTAGTTGTGATAAAATACACCGTATAATGTTGCCTAAAAATCATGCATTTACTGAGATGTTAATTTCTTATTACCATATAAAATATTTTCATGTAGTATTATCTGCTCTTTTGTGTCATGTACGTGAGAAATTCTGCCCTATAGGTGGAAAATCTATTTGCAGAAAAATAGTGCATAAATGTGTTAATTGTTCAAAGTAAAACCTATAGTGTCAAACACAACTAATGGGTAATTTACCAAAAGATAGAGTTACCTTGAATTATCCATTTAATGTTTCAGGAGTAGATTTTTGTGGACCATTTTGGTTAAAATTGGTAAACAAAGAAAGAGTATTGTGTGTAAAATGTATGTATTTTTATTTGTTTGTTTTGTATTTAAGGCAGTACATATTGAGATTGTTTCTGAGTTATCATCCGAATCCTTTATAGCTGCTTTAAAAGATTTATTGCACGTAGAGGCAAATGTGCTAAATTATACCTGATAGTGCAAAGAATTTTGTAGGTGCGAACAGAGAAATTCAAAAGTTTCATGAGTTAGTTATTAATCCTGAGATTAAGTTACCTTCATATTTATGTGAAGAAGGTATTGAATGGAGATTTATTCCCCCCTCGAGCCCCAAATTTTGGTGGTCTCTGGGGAAGCGGCCATTAAATCATTTAGAGTTTCTTTTAGAAGAGTAGTTAAAGGTGCTAGTTTAAATTATGGAGTTTTTAACTGTGTGTATACAAACTGAAGCAATTTTGAATTCTAGACCATTGAGTCCAATTTCTACTGATAGTGATAACTTTGAAGTTTAACTTCAGTCCAGTTTTGATTAATAGATCAATGAACGCTATTTTAGAGCCTAATTTAATTGATTTAAAAGATAATAATATTAATAAGTGGCAAGGGGTAACTAAAATAGTTCAATTAGTGTGGAGAAAATGGCACCGTAGCTATTTAAGTGAATTGCAACAAAGAAATAAATGGGTCTTTGAAAAAGACAATGTAAACATTGGTGATTTAGTGCTATTGGTTGATGATAATTTACCTACTTATAAATGGTCTCTAGGCAGAATAATTGATATTTATTATGGTGTTGATAATAAAATCAGAGTACTTAATAAAAACCCAGAGTGGAATTTTTAAGAGACCAGTATCAAAAGTGTGTGTTTTTGCCTATGCCAGAGTAATTTCCTTTAGAGTGCTTTTTGCTTATATTCATGGTATTATGTTTGTAATTTGTTTAAATTTAGTACAATGTATACACATATATATTCATCTTTTCAATGACTTATTATATGTTAGAATGATTTATTGTATATTATTGAATGTTTATTAAACATATCAATGGGTGGCGGTATGTTACGTCGAAACCCATGTCCCCCTGCTTAGGGAGGTCAACGCCCTATGTCCAGAAAAACATCCTGTCTGTGGGGGTGTCTGGCAGGGGGTGAGCTGACGGGAGAGAGAGAAGAAAGAATGTAAGGGGTTGTACTACTACGACCATAGAGAATGGTCGTGTGGCAGGCATCTACGAGTTTGATGTCTGCATAAACTGAGTTGTACTTCTACGACCAGACCAGAACGGTCGTGTGGCAGGGCATCTTCGAGTGTGATGTTCTAAATAAGTTCAACTTCTGCAACCAACGAGAAAGGTTGTGTGTGGCAGTCATCTTCGAGCTTGATGGCTGCATAATAAAGGAGTTATTTTATACAGTCCACTTCGTATATTATTTGAGTTTTTATTGTGTATAAGTGAGCTATCGAACAGTCCATATACCGTATATACTGAGTTTCATCAAAATCCGTTAGATAAAAACGGGTTCTGGAGGGTTTGAATATAGGGTCACTTTAATCATAACCACCCTGTACAGGTAATATAGCTACGTAAAAAATATTTTTTTAACAAATACAAATTTAAGTGATAAGCAATGAAACTACTCTTCTATAATGATTAAAAGTCTTGCGACTGCGGAACTTAAAGAAAACGCAGAAATCGCAGACTTAAGTACTTAACTTTTACAATGAATCGTTTTCGTATACCTAAAAAATATTTCCTTTAGATTTTTAAATACATTTTTTAGATTTTGCAAACCATCAAGTCACGATTTGAAAAAAGATCTGTAAGAAATATACACAACTTGCTTTAAAGGGTTAAATAAAAAACCTACATGTTACATCCGGTATAAAATGTCAGAAAAAAGAAATTCTTATCCCCAGAATCTCAAAATATAATTTGCTATCCAAACTTAAAAAATATTTAATTCAGCGAGATATCTCTGGGCGATCGAAAATAAATTGACACGATCCATTCGTTTTGGCGAAATGTTTTTATCCAATCCAAGATGTTCTCTGGATGTGTATCTCCATTTCCCATGCAGCGGGCGACTTCCCAGAGGGTCGAAAGGGGGCGATTACAACGAAGGGGGAGCGTCCACCCCCAAAAGTGTCACAGGGAGGCGACTAACGATATTAAGCGAACGACACATGGACGAGATATCGAAGTTTTCATTACATCTACCAACGACTACTTACTCTCCAGACAGCATGGGAAATACTCGCTACTCTGGGGACAAGCAGGGCTTTGAAAACAGTTCGAGCAACTTTCCTCCATTGGGAAAGGATTGATTTTCAAGAGTTAAACAAATCGATGGATGTTCGGAAACATTTCTTATACGGAACTTGTTTAAAAAAAAACCAAACACTACGTTTGCCCAACACAGTCCAGAGTTGCTAAGTGGAGCTTACCCTCGTACCTAGGGATATGTAGCCCCCTATAGGATAGAAAGATAAAGGTAGAACATCGGTGGGTCAGTGCCACCCGGGAGAACTTTGGGGGGAGGGGGCTGCCCCACATTTTGCTTGTCGTGTAGTATACAACTCCCACCAGACAGCCTGACTTTTGACGCGATATGCTTTACAATGTCCATGCAGTCTCATTGTTTCTGAAAGCAGTAACTCCAACAATACAGCCCGAGGATTCTAACCTTGGTCTTCCTGCCTGTTAACTGCGCACATTACCTCTAGACCATGAGTCGTGCGAAATTTAAAACTAGAAAGTCAGAGTTCAAAACCTGACAAGTGAAGATGGCACCAAGATTTCTTTAACAGTACAGAATTTCAGACAACCCAGAGAATTAATGACTATCAAATTCTCTTAAGAATTAAAATTTTTAGTTGTTTAATTTCAACAGATATCTTCATCACTTTATGGATAGAAACACAAAGAATGAAACAGAAGCGGCAGTTCCATGTCAATGTGGGAAGCGAATACGAAAAATCTGCAGGGCCGAAAATATTTCAATTGCATTTGTAAAGGTATTTGTGAAATCCCACCCTCAGTAATTCTAGAAAAAAAAAATAATTTCCCCTAATTGTAGTAGCACACTCTGATTATAGAAGAACCCTCTGGATAACCTTGACTCTGCTGCATGATCGACTTTCATACCTCGGATCAAAGTGCCCTGATTTTGAAAATCAACAATGTTATTATGAATTCTCCAGATTCTGAATTGGAAAACCGAAACTTTGAATCCTGTAAAATGACGATCCATTATCAAGCCTTTATTTAGAACTCATGTATGAATGACGTTAAACTGTAGGTCCCGGTCTGTTTAGCCCAAAGTGTGCACAAGTTGACCGTAGAGCGACAAACCAAACCAAACTTCTATGAATGTACCACAATCATTGCGACACTCCAGATGACACACCACAAAGAATTCATAACACTTAATACGTGTTTAAATATAATATATATATTTTAACTATCTCTATCATGAGGAAATTCCGAAGAGGTCGAGTTCATTGGATCCCTTCAAAATGACAAAAACTGAAAGTATGATTTGCTCATTTGAAAAGAGCCGTACGAGTGATTTTACAGAACCAAGTCAACTAGTTGACAATCGAATGACTACGTATAAGGTGACGATACAATAATTGGCAGTGTCCAAAAATAATGATTATATGAGGGTTTTTTTAATAATCATCTGCCTTAATTATCAATTGTAACTATTTTACATTTACATTTATTGAATTCTAACAAAAATCGTTCATAAAATAACGCAAATACAAATTTGTCTCAAGCAAATATTTTATTCAAGGAAATCTATTCAAGCCGACAGAACAAAACTCGAATTAAAGGAAACGAATCTTCCACCCGTTAGAGCTCCTGTTCGCGTTTCCAATGTCTCCAGGGTAGGATGACGCATGCAGCCGGCCGGATGGCTGAATTATTCATGATCCCTGTCCGGCCACGATGGACTCTTTTTTGCCCTCCCGGATATAATGAAGATAATAAAATGGAAGAATGAGTCTGGTGTTTCATCCTACACACAGAAGAGGGAGGGAGGGGGGGGGGGGGTCGGGGCTAAATTACAAGTGATTAACGAGTGAAAACCTACAAGCAGAGCCCGCCGCAAAGCTCACGGGCCGTGAGCAATAAAAGACAAAGCGAGCTAGTTCTGCAGACGGATGGTAAATTATTTTGATTGGAGCAATATCTTTGGATCGTAAAACGCGAAGGATGAGGGCATCTACCTTTAAAAAGGATCTCAATTAAGATGCCTCGATAAAGACTTGGAAAACTCGAGCGGCGCTTCCCACAACGGCGACTCTGTCCATGCGAAAGGTAGTTTCGCATTTTTACACAACTGAAATTAATGTTAAACATAAACTCTCTCTCTATATTTTTTTTTTTTAAATGGCGTGCCGATAAAAATGTTTTACGACTCCAAAGGAATTCGAATAGTGCAGTTTCAAATTTTTTTTTCACCTGAATTCCAAAAGTATTTACTTTTGCCCTGACAATTTATTTTGCGTGTATGCAGGCGGCATTAAAGATAAATCGCACGATTTCAGTTGAGATCTTTCAAAGATTTAATCAAAAATTCAAATTATTATTTTAAAAACCATTTGTCAATAAATTCTTCGTGTCTGAATTCTTTTTAGTTCCTTTCATACGTTAATATCAAATAAAAAAAAAAAGCTATGCAATTTATTTTATTGCCTAAAATGTATTATATATTTATTTTTTATGGTATAGATCACTAAACTACCACACATGAATGAATTGAATTAATGTGCGATACACATGA
Source organism: Caerostris extrusa (assembly GCA_021605095.1). Classification (NCBI taxonomy): domain Eukaryota; kingdom Metazoa; phylum Arthropoda; class Arachnida; order Araneae; family Araneidae; genus Caerostris; species Caerostris extrusa. The sequence goes on along the minus strand of BPLR01017022.1, from coordinate 91,745 downwards.
ATTAAAACCACCTTTTCACTTCTAATGGGAAATTGATTTAATAATTTCAGTCTTGTTTTCAATAACTTAAATTCATTACTATTTTTTTTTTTTTGTAAGGAAATATTGCATTAAATTTTAGAGGTTTCATAATTGAATAATATTATAATTTAATACCATATGTATAAATAAATTTAAAAATATGAAGATTGCGCAACAGAAAAAAACAAACTAAATCAATTCAGTTAAAAAAATTTCAGGAAAAACATATAATAAAGAGCCAAAACTAACGATAGTTTATCTTCGAATAAGTTTTTAAACTAACAAAAAAATAATATTGAACAAATTTCTATTTCAGTATAGAAGCAACTATAGAAAAATAAATTTTCTTACCACAGTACAAAGAAGACATTTAATCACCAAAGCAGGAAACACAAAATACTCACCTAAAAAAGAAATATTTAAAATAAATCAGATGTACGTATAAAATTTAGAAATAAAATCATTTTTAAAAAGAAAAATTAAATTTAAAGACAAAAATAGCTACTCTTTCATTTCATTCAACAGCTACATGACTATTAGTTCATTACACCATTTTTCGCACTCTTTCATTTTAAAATTTAAGCATTTTTGAAGAAGTGATTCAGAGAAATGGTGGAAAAAATTCTACAATAGTAGTACAGTGTAGATACAGTGTTAAATGAGCAAGAATAACTGATAGATCTCATTCGTTATATTTTTTGAAACGTAATTTAATGGAGTGTTTGATATTTCCTCCCATAATTAGTTTTTTCCTTTAATTATTTTTAGTATTAAGGCTTTTTTTTATTAGGCTTATTTCCTTTAAAATGTGACTTACTTTCTTCAATTTAAAAAATTTCCTACAAAGGATTATCGTTCTGTTTCAATACAAAAAAGGTTAATTGAGAGTGTTTTAAGTAAAATGTTTGAGATCTAATTCTCTAAACGTGTTGTTAATAAAAAAAATAGTAATAATTACAGCGCCCAACTAAAAAATTGGCTAAAATATCAAAATTGTAACTGTTTTGTAGACAAAAGAGAAAGAAGGATTAGGGCGTGGCTTATAAAAAAAAAAGGGATGACAACAAAGTTAGAGTTACTGCTGCATTTTACATATAAATAAATAAATAACGTTAATTTTTTACAATTTTGTTTTTTTAATTACTAGAAATAGTATCAAAGACATTTAATCATAATCTTTATATTATGACCCTATTCGTCTATAGGAAATAAAACGCAAAAAAATTTAGTGCCACTTTTAAAAAAGGAAAATAAATAAATGGTAAGAAACTTCGTAACTTTTTAAACAGTCCATTTCATCTTGAAAATACTGGAAAACATTTTAAAAGTAATTTTTAGTTAAATTTTTTTTACACACTGCTAAATATTTTATTAATTTTGATGCATACAAAATTTTGTTCTTATAAATACTGCAACTACATGCATGTTTTCATATATTGTAATGTCATAAGATTTAACAAACTATTGCTATGAAAGTAATAGCTCGTTAAATCCTTGCTAAATGTCCGAAAGGGTTATTGTGATTGGAATCGTTTCTTTCACCCTTTTCGAAATAGTGACAGCTATGGATAGTTTGAATTCTCTTGTATAATGCTAATTATTCTTCTCTCTTCCGAGAATTCCTTTGAATCCTTTTTAAAAAGAAGATTTCACACTCGCTCAAATAATACTAAAAGCTGAGGGTTCATCTATGACCTCTTTCCAAGAAAGAAAGAAAACAGTTCATAAAGTTCATTCTTAAGTTGTATGTTGCATTCCTCTATAACTGAACCGTTGCTTCTATAGAAAATACCATTGCAATTTGGAGAACTTGTCAGAAATCTCAATAAAATAAAAAAGGGCACAAAATCCACTCTATGGGCTTACTGTGTTCAAATGTTTTAAGAATCAATTCAAGAATAATTTGTAAGAAAAAAAATACGATGGAATCAGGTTTAGTTAACTCATTATATCCTTATTCCTTCAAATTCTCACGTGAAGAAAACTTAAAAAAGAAACGGGTTGCTTTTTCCAGTTTCTTATGCTGTACGTTGCTTCCCTTTCTAAGTGAGCCCTTAAGGCTCGTTCCCACTGAGGCGTGAGGCGGCGATGCGTCACGCGGCAGGGAAGAGAATGCTTTTGACCCGTTCATACCATCAGAAATCGCTTTTACGCCAAGTGAAGTTCCAGTTACTTCTACTGGATGACAGATCTACTATTAGTTCAATCAAGTCGCATGACTCGCAAGCACTTGAGAATTGAAAGTTGATCAACTCGAAGCGGTGGATTTCAATCGGTTTCAGGCGAACGCAGTGAGGCTAGTGGTTGGTCAACGCTTCACGCTTGAACGCCTCACCTACAAAAAGTGTCATTGTAGTTTTCATTCATGTATCAAAATGCTCAGCAGAGTAGGAAAAGGGCATTCTGTGAGTGGGTTACGTTACTGTGGTCAAAAAATCCATTTCAGGGTAATTTTAAAAGAGAATAATAAGAATCAGCGAACTCTTTATTCGGAAGCACTTACGCCCCTTTTTTTTTTCTTTCCCAAACCTTCATGTGCGGACTCAACTTAACAAGTAATATAAAAAAAAAAAAAAAAAAAAAAATTTTTAAAGTCAATTCCTACTTTTTTTTTCACTCTATTGCAAAAAGTCTTTTATAAATAATTTTCATTCATTTTTTTAAGTTTATCTGGCGCCATCTACTGGTAGATACATGCAACTTAAATCTAAAAAAAAAAAAAAATTAATGAATTAAATTTGATTAATGAATTAACATTTGAAAAAACTGTATTAACATCAGTGTCATCCACTGCAAGTTTCAAAAATTGTATTTGAACTTCAGTGGATGAATAAAAAGTATTTTATTAAGGATTGAAAATTTGAACAAGATATATATAGGAGAGTGTGAGCTAATAGAAGGAATTGAAAAAGAAACAGCTAATCTTTTCCTGTTTCTTATGTTGTATGTTGCTTCCCTTTCAAGTGAACCGTTAGGCCTACAAAAAGCATCGTTGTAGTTTTCATTCATTTATCAAAATGCTCAGCAGAGTAGAAAAAGGACATTCTATGAGTGGGTGACGTTCCTGTGGTCAAAAATCCATTTCAGGGCAATTTTAAAAGAGAATAATAAGATTCGGCGGACACCCACGTCCCTTTTTTTTCCCACCCGATCCTTCATGTGCGGACTCAACTTAAAAAGTGACTTTCGTCTCCCTGGATTAGCCGTGCGGGGCTTACTCCCGAAACAATTCTCTGTTGACCGGGAGCGAAAGAGCTGTCTTGGAGGCGAGCTCTCTGAATAATGCATGAGGATTTCTGTCATTTCTTCCTGCCCTGCGGATTCCTCGCACTATTTTTTAACGTTACGTTATTATTAGGTTGGATAGCGGGTATTCTGTTGTAGACATGATCTTGGATTACTTGGAACTGGGAATTTTTAAAAACGACACTTATTCGCGTTTTTCTATATGTATCCACTAATTATTAGTTTGAGTGTACATCATTGCATTTTCAAGTAGTGAATAAATAAATAAATACAATTTAATATTTTTCGTAAAACCTTTTGAATTAGGTGCTTATTAGAGATTATGTCAGAAAACATCTTTTAAAAGATGACATTTTTTTTTTTTTTTTTTTTTACAGTTGAGTTATCGCATCTCATACAGTTTTGTAACCTCTTGATAAAATACACTCTCAAAGTGTCGTCAATGCGAACAAGAGGTGATCGAGATGTGTATCCAATAGCACACCATACCATCACGTCAGGTGATATGCCAGTATGACGATAAACAATTTCCTCAATTAAACACATTGTAGGTGTCGCTACCAGCGCATGCTTTGTCTGAATACGCTGAAAAGTTAATCATTTGCATAACACTGTACCTTCTTCCTGTCATTTAAATCTCACGTCTGTAGCATGTCGCCTTCTTGGCGTAACAATTTTAATGGCCAGTAGTGTACAAAGTGCCGTGCCACATAATTGATATTTGTTTTGTTAAATTTATTTTTCGTCACTAACATACGAAAAATAACTTTTACACACACAGTTAAAAAAAAATCATTTTTTATTACTGTCGAATATTGAAATAGAAGGAATAGTTGAGTAACATACTACATTTTATTCGTTACTTCAAGAAAAAGAAAAATATTTTTAAAAATCGGAGCAGCAGTTTTAAAATTGGCTTGCTTTAAAAGCTTCTGCTTGCTTAAAAATAAAACTATTAGAAAGGGGAAAAGGTAAAAATAAAATAATTAATAACAAACAACTGTATAATTTTCATTATGTCAAAAACAATTTTCAAATATTAATTATAAGTTTAAACATTTAAATGACACTTTTTATTTTTGAAACACTTGTAATGTAAGGTTTAATTATTATTATATAGCCACGAGAGGTAGCGACTGTGACCTTAACTGTGTGGTCCAGTGTGGTAAGTACTAGCGAGGTTAGATTTAGAGACGACGTGGAGAACTCTAGGAGCATCTGAGCGATTAAGACTGTCAGAGACCTTACGATGTGTTCATGGTTTTTAGCTATCAGTGCAATTGTAGAAGAGGCACAGGGTGCCATACGTATGTAGTATTGTTAATATAGTGTATGTTAATATTGTAATATAATAAATTAATATAATGAAAGAGATTGGTCTTACATCCTGACTCAACAAATAGAAATAACAGTAATACCTTACAAAAATTATATTTGTATACAAAAATTAGTAAGATGTATTCAATGGCAGAAGGAATATTTCCTTTTGACACATCTTTAGAAAGAGTTCATCCGTAAGAATTGAGGTTTAAATGAAGAGGACGGTGTTGTTTTTGATTTTGTTGTTGAAACTTTTATTCTAGGGGCGAATCGATCGTCTGTGATCGACGTCCTGCGCTGCTAAGTTAAAACGAAGCAGGAGCGACGTTATCCATCTTCATCTTCCGATGTCGACATCGATCAACATTAAGAATGAATTACGCCGAAGTGTTCTTCCCAAAATGATGAATGTAAACAACCAGAACAATTTCGCATTTACTGCTCATTCCATTTTTTTGAATAGGTTCCATTATTTCCAAATACAGTAGAACCTCTTTAAGTCGAACCTCGATAAGTCAAAAACATCCACAACTCGAAAAAATTTTTTGTTCCCTTCCCATCAAGCCCCAGAACCTCCATGACTCGAAATTTCAACCCTCTATAAGTCGAAATAATGAGTCAATCTCCGCAAGCCATTTTGGTATATATTTTCCCTCCGTAACACGAAAAAAAAAATTTGGACCTCTGTATCTTGAACATTAGCAATGTTTAATTTTACAACATTTACAACTCGATCATTTGAAACTAATTATCTCTGTAGCTCGAAGAAAAATAAGTTACCGACTTTAAGGATTTGCCGACAATTCACATCATTGCTTCTTAGAAAACAATGTATGAGTATATAGTAAACAGAATAACCAATTCTATGATATAGCAACTCTTAAGAAAAAGAATTTTCTGCTATTTATAGCTTAGATAATGCTATAGATAGAGAACGATCAGAAGTGTCTAAAGCAAAAAAAAAAAAAATTAAAAAAAAAAAAATAATAATAAAATAAAATAAATAATAATAGTTGACTTTTTTTAATACATAATATTTTTAATTTTAAGGTCGTTTAGGAATTATTTTGATTTTTTTATTGTAGTACATACTATAACTTTTAAGTTGCAAATAAACATATTTATTACCTCTGAAATTTGATTTTTTATTTATTTTAGCTCACTAACTAAGAATCTATACCTCTACAAGTCGAATATTTCCTTACAAAATCTGCGTAAGTCGAAACTCGAATTATTTGGCGTCTCCCTTGAAGTTCGACTTACAGAGGTTCTACTGTACTTCCTACATTTCCAAATATTAAAGGAGCACGAAAAAACACTAGTGCAAATGCTATTTTGAAGCCTTAAGATAAGATTCCAATCAACATTTAATAATCTATTTATATATATATATATATTTGCACGCATAATTATTTATTTAAGATATTTTTTTCGGGGTGCAATTACAGAAATAGAGTTAAAATAATCAGCATCATAGACATAACTATTAAAAAATAACATATTTGGAGTCATAAGATTTTATTTAAAATATTTAAGAAAAATAATGAACGAAAGTTCACAACATTAAAAATTTTTTATCAATATTAATACTATTTTTTTTTGTCGAAATATAATACAGATTGGTTGAATTGCTGTAAGTTGCTTTTGTTCTGCTTTTGCCAGTTATTTTAGCAAAACACAAATAGTAATAATAATAATAATAATTGGGATTTCCTTTATGAGCTTATGCGAATTTATTGGTTGATTCTTACAATAAATTATTACTCCATTGTTTAATGAGAAAATAAACACTTGATTATTTGAAATATATGTTATCCAATAATATCTAATCTCACTCTATATAACAATGGATGTTTTGTGCATGGCATTCTAGTGTAACTTAAATACCATAACATTTAATGCTCTAATTTGTTTCTCTCAGGTCATTATTCTTTAACCTTGTACCTAACCGAAAAAATTACGAATAAATTTAGTTTTTTTTTTTTTTTTTTTTTTTTAATTAAATAAAACCATTTTCTGCGTCGTGTGTCTGTCTGTGCCATCTGGTGGCTTTATTTAGAAATTAGGTCAATCTTAATTGTACAGAATGCAGTTTTGCATAAATATACTTCTTTAATATTATTTTTGTACAACATGTAAAATAAATAGAAATTCCTTAAAGCAGAAATATGAATATATATCAACCAATAATAATAAATGAATAAATTACAGCCCTCAGGTCATCAGCTACCGCGTCGTTTCGAAACGTTGTTATGCTCAATACGTCCGTGACTCACAATTAAAATCTTTTCAAAGTTAAAATTTTTATTTCATTCACAAAGTTCACTCCCTAATCTAATTTTTTATTAAAATATAAGATCTTCTAAGCTCAGCGCAAGAACAGAATAATGTGAAGTTTCGAAAAGCCAACATTTTCTTTTCATTCAATTTTTTTCTTTTTTTAGGACATCCAATTATGTAAAAGAAATGAAAAAGAAAAAAAAAAAGAAAGGGAAAAAAAGACAGAAAGAAAGCAAGGCGTGTCGTAAATTTGTCACAAGAGCGAAGACAGCCAGAAGACACACTAATGAAAACCTCAATCACAGACCGAAATGAAAAAGAAACATCCTTCCTAGGGTAATATTTTTCTGGAAGGCACAGATGAGTTTTTAAAGCACCTCATTAACAAAATTTGTTAATTAAAGATTTGTTGTCACTCACGAAAGCAACGCGTGCCCCCTCTTGGCGTGCTCTCGGTTTTGGCGATTTTTTTTCTTCTTCCTAAGCTTCCCATTAGAGGCGAGCTTGACATCATTAATCAGCGAGGAGGGAGAGCGAGATTATGAATGTCCAAGTTGTGAATCATATGAAATAAATGAGCACAGGGGTGGGGGTGGGGCCATTCCTTAAAGGGTGTTGCAAGAAATAAGAATGTGGCAAGATATGACAAAGTGAAAAATTTTTTTACCAAAAATTTTGTGTTTTATTTTTAGTATATCCATTCAGGGCTGGATTTAGATGAAAAGAGGCTCTAGGCTATTCCATTTATGCCGGCCCTTTCACCTCCCATTTTTAAATTTGTAAATTACATGAGAGAAAATAATAAAATACATCCTTACTGTGATATATATCAATATGTTAAATGAATCATGTTGTGATGGGTACTGATCTTTATGAAAAATGTGGCACGGATAATAAATAAAAACAACAACAATTGAATGTAAGCAATGAATGTAGGAATTGAATGTAACAATTTGAATGTATTTTTGAATGTATTATTTGAATGTATCCGGCCCTGTATCCATTAGCCAATTTTTGAGGTTTTAGAAATTGCATTATGTTTAACATAGATCTTTTATTCAAGATTTTTCAAGACATCTATCTACATGAAGTTTGAATAGTTTATTATTATTTGTTCGTTCTTTTTTAACGCATGTGTGTGTTAATTACATTGTAAAGAATTGAAGTCTGATTTTCTTTTTGGGTTTGGGGGGCTCTTTTAACCAAAACATTTCGGTCATTGATATTTGATGAATTGTTAGGATTTCTAATTAAACCAGTAAGTACAAGTATGGAGGAAGATAGACATCATTTCTTCTTTTGATGAAAAATTCCAGAAAATTTTCAAAAACTGCAAATGACATTTTTTGGCAAAAGCTTTTATGATATATCCAGTAACAGGGAATATAATATAAGATTCGGTGAAAAAACGCCTCATTTTCCTTCAGATTTACTTTTTTAAGAAATTTATACTAAATTTCTAAAAAAATCTCTAAAAAAAAAATAATGTTCCCCATCATAACGAAAGCTTTAAAGGGGATTTAAACACTTTATACTGAGACCCCATGTAGTAGAATGTCATCTAATAGTAAGTTTAATTTCTGAGGTTTCTGATGAGTTGGCATTGTACAACTTGGGAATTTGTATCCACTGGAGAACCACCTTTAGAGTCATTTGTGGACTGATGAACAATAACGTGTGTTTAAAGATGTTAAAAGCATGTAATAAGAAAAATTAGACCATTTTTTTCTATTTATAATGTTTTAATATTAGAATCTACTGAAAAATAGTGTCACTAGAAAAGTTAATAATTAATTCATGACATATTCATGACGAATTTCTCTGTTTTATTATACAGAATATTAAAACATTATAGGGCTAAATTGTTATACTACGGAAGAGGGTGTAAGTCTTAGCCTATACTAGACCTCTAACAGCATCAACAAGAAGAGGGCCACTTTCAGGTTCATGTGAATAGGTATGAATCATGTTCACTTTAATTTTTTTATTTGCATGCACTATATATATATATATATACAGAACTCCGAGTCTACGACGAATCTAATGCACCCAAGTCTGCGGCAGACCTTAATTATCACACGGCGTTATATACGAAACCACAGGGGCTCACTTTGTAAACAGGCGGAATCTCCGGTCTGTTCAGTCACTCTCAGAAAAAATAATAACAATACTTCTTGTCGACTCGTCGCAGTATTTCCTATTTTATTCTCCAAAAACCTTCCTTTAATAAAATCCGTCAAGAGGAGGATCAGCATCCCCTCACTTCTCATTAGAGTCGACACTTCCTCAGCCCTTTGTCTATCACCTATCACGATGCAGCGACTCATGACGTAATCCAAATCCCATCTGTAATTGTAGTCCATATCCCATTTATAATGAGTAGTTACAGTTAATTAGACTCCTCGTGTGCTATCCTTTTTTCTAATGCAGCTGGTAAATACACCGTGTTCTTCTTATGCCATAAGGGATAAGCCACGGACGAAGAGTAACAATGCCCCCGCAACGATCCTCTTAGGACCGGGACCTAGGTTTAAAGTGGATTCCGAGTCACTACAAACACTCATGGCAACGCCCGGGATTTGAACCCAATACCTGCGGTACCGAGAGCCAGAACGCTAGCCACTCGGTCATCAGGCCCCCAGAAAGATGTAGATTTAAGTCTGAAAACAAAAATTCAAGCTTCCTTTGTCATGTGCTGTTATGAGCTCTTTAGTGATGCCCATAAATACGATGTCTTCCGTAATAATCTCAATCTCTTTGAATCCATGCTTCAAAAACACCACCGTCGACCCTCACCATCTAACAGAATTTACTGTCTTGCTCGAGTGGGCGGCGAGAAAAACCCACACGGGGTGACGGCCATTGCCCACACTCCTCCATAACCGACCCGTCGAATATTGATTGCCTGGACATTTTTCTTTCAAGAACGGGGGGAAGAAGAAGAAAAAAGGGGTCAAGAAACCAAATCCCTTTTATGTGGAAACCTCTTTTCCCAGAATGGACATGAAGTCGAGAGTGGAGTTGGCCCGAGGAGGACCCTGGGCTGCAGAAGGGCCATTAGGGGGCCGCCCTGGAATTTTCGACCGGCGGCAGTTATGGCGATTTACTGCCCCCGGCCCTTTTAATGCAGGGGAGTAAATTTTAACGGTCTTTGTTTTATGTCCGCAGCTGGCAGGCCAGCGGGAACAAGGGCTTATTCCTTTTTTTTCTCCCCCCCCTCTCTCAAGTCCAGGATCTTTTACGGTCACTTTTACAGAAGTGCTGAAGATTTAAAAGATCTCGCCGTGCTTTAGTCGGGAGGTATTAGCTAGCTAACGAGTTTCCGGAACCTTTTTTTATTTTTATTTTTCGGCGGTGTAAACGAGTTAAATGATGACGAAGAAGCTGGGTTCTTGCGAAGAAGTGAAGTTTATTTCATGATTGGGAGTCCGCCAATACTCTCTCTCTCTTTTTTTATTTAATTTATTTTTACTTTTTCCTACGTGTAATGTTCTCGTAATCAGAGCTTTTAGTGTTTCACACAGTGTGTTGAAAGATTTTTTTGGAAAGGAATAGCCAGTCTAGTTAGAAAGCCATGGAGTGAAAGCAGACTACATTTCAGTAAAGAAATGTTTCGCATAAAATCTTTAGCTCTGGATTTAATGCATTTTCCTCTTAAGCAATATAAATAAAAATAAATTATCAAATTAATTTTTATTTATACGCCATGATATTGAAAATGATTTATTTATTTATATTCAACTATATTCTAAACAGGAAAAATTCCATTTTAAATAAATAGTGTCAATACATCTGAATGTTGCTTCAACATCAATTCAGAAACTGAAATTGATCAACAATAATCAGAGACATTCATTTAAGATTATCATAATCAATTTTGTTTCCTATACAAAAGTAGTTTTTCACAAACCCTTAGTAAAGAAACTATTTTCATAATAATGCTCCAAATCTAACACCTCAAAACTAACACACTCAAAATTATAATACTTTCGGAAGATATACCATATCTCGAAATTGGAAGAATCTTGGTTCATTTTCTAAATTTCTGAAAACGTGTCAAGGACGTGAATTAATGTGATTTTTTTTTATCAAGTATTGTATTAATAAAAACTGTAACTGACTTTTAACGTAAACTGAAGCAGGTAACAGAGTGGATGGGATTTCAGTTTATTCAAAAATTTCATGAGAAGTGCAAACCTGAAGGAGTGCTCTCCCACTGAGTATTTGGGAAACAAAGGTTTCTTCTTCTGCTTTGTTTCCAAGTCCCCATCATGAGAAGAGGCCTTAATGGAGGGACGGGAGATTTGCATGAGCTCAAAGAGATTGAGGGCGCCATTAGGTTAAATTGATTAGGGGCGATAACGCAACGGAGCTCTGACCGCTCGTCTCTCCACTTCATTGGGAGGAGCTAACCAGTCGAATTTGGTTTTCTCTTTGCCATGGAAACCAGTTCGATTTTGGCATGAGCGAACCGATGAGTAACCGATGCTCAGAAACTGGCAAAACCAAATAAACAAGCCACCATGAGGGGTTAAAATGTTACTAAGCAGATCAGCAAATGCTGCCCAATAAATCACTGTAGAATAAAACGCCAACGACGATTAGTTATGATTTTAGTAAGCTAGCATTTTGTTTCCATTCAGTTATCCTTTTACTTTTTGTGCATGTTGATTAGTGCAGATACCAAGTTAAAATGTCAAAGTAAATTTAGTTTTTCCATTGTTACTTTTTACGTGCTCATTATTAGTGTACTTATGGTGAACGTTTTGGTATTTTCTATTTGGTATTGATTATTATTTTCTCATTCTGGCGCACATTTGCCAGCATGAGAAGTTTCATTTTGGTGGCGACGCAACACACCAGCATAACAAACCATTTCATTTAACTTTTTTTATATATATAAACTTAAGAAATATAAACTAAAGAAATAAAAATAAAAACTAAAAATTTGGCGACAGGCCGCTTGCGCCTGGCTAACGGAAAAGTTCTTACGTTTTTGGGAAGTGAGCGTATACAAGCTAGGCTGCACCTTAGCTCTAGAAAAACTTCTTTTAATTCTCAGATTATCCACAGACGGTTTTTCAAAGACTCAGAAGAGTAGTAATATATTAGAAGATGTATCGAAATTGCCAGTTTAGAGATATTCCTCATGGGATTATGTACCTCTAGAGACTTTACCATACATGTCATGATAGCTGAATGATTTTGGACAAAAAGCGCATCAGCAAACGATGAAGGGAGGGGAATTGATCCTCATGTACATGTTATATAGAAGAAACCCCAAAATCTTTATGAAGCCACCACTAGATGTGCTCGATGCTAGATGCTTATACACATTGTCACAATCCTTATCATGCCTCCTCCTTTCTGTAAGCCCCATCGCATTCTAACCTGAGCACTGTTGATGTCTAGCTACGCACGAAATCAGGCATAAGGACTCGTTCCCACCGAGGCGTGAGACGTTGCAGCGTGAAGCGTTGACCAATCACTAGCCTCACCGCATTCGCCTGAAACAGGTTGAAATCCACCGTTGCAAGTTGACCCACTTTCAACTCTCAAATGCTTTTCACGTCATGTGACTTGGATTGACCCAATAGCAGATTTGCCATCTAGTAGAAGTAATTAGAACTTCGCCAGGCGTAAAGCGACTTCTGACGTTTCGGTGTGAACGGATCGAAAAATTTTCTTCCCTGCCGCGTGATGATTCGCCGCCTCACGCCTCGGTGGAAACGGGCCTTAAGAATTGCTTGGTAGCTAAAAGTTTCGCGAACCAGAAACTTGAAACCAGCTATTGCAAGAAACCGAACCAAAAACATTCCTTCCAATGGCCATCCATGGGACTCACCCATTCGGATCTGTTTTATTTACTTTTCGACTGCTTTTCTGTTGCGGCGACGTGTGTTTGAAAAATTAATTTCATTCTTGTTTTAAACGCTTTGTGGTCTTGTTGTCAAACACAACCGAATCCGGAATGCGTTCGGACGGCGCACAAATCAGCGAGACTGAAAATTCCGGAGCTAATCACAGCGACAACTCTTCCGCTCTCGCGGTCGCCCCCTCTCTAATCTCATTAGGAGCAGCGTCATTTGAATCTATGCAAATGCACAGGCCGACCTAATTGGGTTGCTCTTAGGGAGCACCTACGCATGCACCCATTTACCGCAGGCCTGCCGGGGACACTTCTAGGAGGTGACGTGGTTTCCACGTTCACTCAACCTGAAACCACGACACTGAGTTTTTACCAAAAAATTTGATTTTCACTTGATGTTTGACTTGCACTCGTTGAAATTGTAATTTCAAATAGTTAACATCAGCAAAGTCATGAAGGGTATTTTATTGTTAACATAACAGATGAAAATGTTAGAATACCTTGCGGGTATCATGTTATCTCTATGGAGACTAGTTGTGTCAGGTGGCGTCTGGTGGATGTAAGACCAATCTCTTTTCTTTATATTAATTTATTATATTACAATATTAACAATTTATATACATATGGCACCCTGTGCCTCTTCTACAATAGCATTAATAGTTAAAAATCATGAGCACATGACGTACGGTCCCTGACCGTGTATCTCGCTCAGACGCTCTAGCGTTCTCCACGTCGCCTCAAAATCTAGCCGCATGTACTTACCACACTGGACCACACAGTTAAGGTCCTAGTTACTGGTCACAGTCGCGACCTCTCGCGACTATATAATAATAATTAAACCTTACAATCACTTGTCATGAGAAGAATGGAAGTTTTAAAAAGTAGTATGCAAAATGCGCTACAGCTTGAATCATTCATTTCTTTTAGAATACATATGTTTCCACTCATTTCACTCACTATTTTTCTGTCTTTTCTGTTTCTGTCTGCAAACATCTTATTATAATAATAAGATGTTTGCTTCATTTATTTTATTACACACGAAGGAATTCCAACTGATGTCAGAAACTCTTTTTAAACAATTTATAATCTCTTGTCAATCGAAAAAAAAAAAATGTATTATAAGTATAGAAAAATTCGTTAAAATTTATCAGTTATTAAAACTATTTTAACCATGACTATTTAGATACATTGAGTCTGTGTAGCAACAACAATTCTTGTTGTTGCTACACGGATTATTGCAGTTAAGTTGTGAATGGCCTTTCAACAGACGCACGTTATTTCCATGAAAATCCTTTTTAATTATTAAATAATGGCTTATTTTAAATTGATGCAAATTCTCATAGCTCTTTATCGTGTAAGTTGTCAGATTTAACTTGTTTAGTGTGCGAAGTTCTTTTATTTATTAAAAAAGCACCGTACAAATAGAAAGTATTCTATAATGACCCGGTGCGAGGTATTTTACGATAAATTGTGCGAGGTATTTTACGATAGATCTTCTCCAAAGTGACTAGTAAAGAATCGAAGAGAGCATGACATTAGCCAGGCACGAGCAGAAGTGTCTGGAACCTAATAGTATGATCTATAAAGAGCTTCCTCACCCAAAGTCGACTCCTGCTTTTGTGCGATACATTTGGCAATTTTATTTCTGCATTCCTCAGATTTTATTATCGACTCATATGCACACTTAGTGTTGTCTGTAACGCTTTAACGTACAGGAGTTTTATTCCCAATCAATCCTCATGAGCAAAAAACTTAATGAGGATTGACCATCATTGATCAATCATTCATCGTTGATCATCATTGATCTTCACAGCTTAAATCATCATTTAAGATTACTACTTTTCAAAATGAGTAATCTTAAATGATGATTCAAGCTATAGCACATTTTGCATACTATTTTTTTAAAAACCTCCATTCTTCTCACGACAAGTGATTCCAGCGTGGTATTCCAACATCTTCATCTGTTAAGTCAGCAATAAAATGTCCTTCCTGACTTTGCTGGAAACAGCTTGAAGGCTTGCACGGACCAAAAGGGAATGATCTCTACCGTATAGTATAAAAAAAAAAATTCTACAGCCGATAAGAATGAAGTCAGTGGAATCTGCTTTCCAACAATTAATAAGTGTATCTCATTCTGTGAATTTTTTATTATAATTTTTCAGGGTATACTTTCTTATTTGGATTTATCACATAAAAGTCAACAAGCTGGAACAAAGGTGTAAAAAGCATGTCTCGTCCTTTTCGGACTAAAGTGGTGGCTGCATCGCCATTTGGCTTCTTTTTCTTGCATGCGCATTTATTTAGAAAACATAAACAGGTTACGAAGCCATTCTCAACATTCCGGGAAATTCTTTTTCTTAAGCTTTTTGCTTTATAAGTATAAATATATGTAATAAATATTATTGTGCTTATAAATCTGATCATTTTGTATGAAATATAATAAAACATCACAAAATGTTCGAATGCTTAAAAATATAAATAATGTTTTGTTTCTGACTCATTTTAGAAAAACTTTATAGATAGAATATAAATAATAAGTATTAAAAAATTAAATTTACATTTATTGACAGCTGAAAAAATGAACCATTTCTTTTGAAAATCGTTGTAGGATAGCAGACGTCTTTCTCCCCTCGCGTCAGCATACAGTTGTAATCGCCAACAATAAAAAGTGTTGGAAAAAAATTGCCAAATTTTCATTTCGTATGACCTGAAATACATGTCTAAAACCCTGAAACACATGTCTAAAACTAATTCTAAATATGTGCATAAGGGAATATAAGTTCATTATTCCTCTGTACTGCAAGCTGCCTGATGGCCATCGGTACCACAGGCTTCAGTTTCCAAAGCACAGGAAATGAGAAAAACTAGCGTAAAAAAATGTGCCATTGAAGATTTGGTTTGGTTTGTCGCTCTACGGTCATCATGATGAAAGAACAAAATCCTTGACAACATCAAAAATTTTTTTTAAAATTATTTTAAAGATATATTTTCTATATTTGTCATCGGACGGCAAAGCCTCAAAAATCTTCGCAAGATGTTTTCCCCAAAAACCTGCCCCGAATGTGTTCCGTAACGTAACGTAACGGTAGGTGTTTAGTTGGAGTACCAGGGAATTTCCCGTACCTCCATAACAATAATTATTATTAAAACATAATTTTAAAATCCAAAAGATGAGCTAAGGAAAGAATATTAAATGAGCCCATGCTCGGAGAGAATTTACAGGAGTAAAAAGGTTAGTAAATAAAAAATTTAAAATAATAGTTCACAAAAGTATTTAAAAATAAAAACTGTGGCAATTAAAAGGAGTTAAAAATAAACCGTTACGAAACCACGAAAATTTCTGGCTCTCTGAAGAGAAAGAAAAAAAGGAAAGGGGAGAGCAGAGTTATAAACAAACCAAAACTATATCGTTTCGAAGTTCTGCGTTGGAGCGACCTTGAAAGAAAAGAGCAATTCCGAAGTTATCAAAATAAACTATAGTGGTGGAAAATGATTCTAAACTAAAAATGGATCTTCTTTTGGAATCGGAGAATGAAGTTCGCATCAAAACGAGAGAGCGAATGCCTTCCTTTGCGCGATGTGCTCGCTATCTGGCGAAGTGGGTGTTGAAATGTGACGCCGTCCTTCGTTAGGGCGAAACAATGGCGTGTATCTGTGCCGATGAAATCGAATCGGATAATGGATCAGCCGCACGGAATGTCTATAATTTCGCGTTGACCTTTTAATGGGTGTCGCCCCACTCCTGGCCTTCCCCGCCGATTCAGAGAAAGGAAAAAGAATCCCCACGTCAGAAGGATCTCTTCCATTCCTTTTCTTCTTCGTTTTCCTTTTCCCGCACAAGAACTTCTCTTCCGGATTCCGTTGCTTTCAGCACCCCTTGCATTAGTAAACCGATGAATGGGTTGTTCGTCGCGGACATACTTTGGAAATTGAATCGTGTGGATCATCTGTTTTTTGATGCGTTGCGCTTGTTCGTTAGAATCTTCGTGCACTCTTCATTAGAATGTTGTGCTACGATGAGTGTGCATAAAATACTGACACTGGCGTACCGATTACGGAGACCAATGGAGGTATAACCCTTAACCTCCTCATCTTAATTCATCGATATGATAGTAATTTTAATTGGCTGCATTAGGTTAGTAAATAAAATTACAAGATAATGTTTCAAAATTAGATAGATGGTACTCAAAAAAGTTAAAAATACTAAAAATAAATAAAAGTAAAAATACAAAATGAAAAAAATTAAAAATAAAAGAATTTAAGTTTAAATTCGGTACAATTAGGGACCTATAATAATTACCTTACCGATTGAATAACTTAGCACTTTACCGATTGAAAGCTGTCTGTGCTTGCTATTTTCGTCGATTTATGTTTTGTAGAACAAAAATAGAGAAAGTTAAAAGATCATCAGTCCTTTGAAAAAAAGCAAGAAAAAAAAAAAAAAAAAAATATTTAATCAAAGTAGAAAAGGGGATGGATATATAGCATATAAATATATATTTCTTTTTTAATTTGCCTCGGACCGGCAAATTAAAATTCTATCCGCGGGCCGGATAAAGCCTTCCGGCGGGCCGGTGTTGGCCATTCCTGTCTTAATTCATAGATACAATTACAATTACAGTTGGCTGCATTAGGTTAGTAAATAAAACATTACAAGATAATGTTTCAAAATTGAAAGATGGTATTCAAAAAAGTTAAAAAATACTAAAAATAAATAAAAGTAAAATACAAAATGAAAAAAATTTAAAAATTAAAAATAAAAGAACTTTAGTTTAAATTCGGTACAATTAGGGATCTGTATAAAATACTCTTTAAGCAATTTTGAGTTTTCCTTACTTACTTTTTATGCAGCTATAACTCCTGTTTGATTCTAATAATTTTAAACACCCTTTTTTTCAAGAAATTTTTTTTTTTTATACATTTATTTGCTATTTTGAAACTCATTCATTCCAAAACATAAAATCGAACATAAGATAATAACTTGATATTAGAAGAAGCTATAATAGGGTCTACAATTAAAGGGTATACAAACATTACTTAATACATTTTATCTATAAAAATTCCTTGTTACTTCCAATTCTTTGAAAATGAAATGAATAATTCTAGGTTTTTAAACTGAATTGAAACGAATTCTGCTGATTATGCTGGCCTTTTTTTTTTTTTTTTTTTTATTTACTTATTTTTTTCTGGTTTTACATTTCCTTGATGTACCATTTATACTTTCCATAAGAAACTCTATGCATCGCGTTCTGTTCCGATTACAATGTAATTCATTTTGTTTCTGTCGTTATATTGTGTAATGAATGCCCTTGGATTTTTTTTTTTTTAAACCATGTGTTAGCTGCTTTGCTAGCAGCTAGTTGTGTCAGGATGTAATACCAAACTCTCTTTCTATTTACATTAGTTTATTTACAATATTAGTACATACATACACATGGCACCATATGCCTCTTCTACAATAATATTAATATTTAAAAACCAAGAGCCGGTCCCTGACCGTCTGTTTCGATCTGACGTTCCTAGCGTTCACCTCGTGGTCTGAAGATCTCACCGCAACTACTTACCACACTGGACCACACAGTCAAAATCCCAGTTACTGGTTCACAGTTACCTGTTATAACCGCGACCTCTCGCGTTATAATAATAATTAAACCTTACACATCTGAGCGAAAAAGATTTTTTTTTTTTTTTTTGTTCTAATGCAGCTGGCAAACACTTAGACAGCTTGGTCTTGGATGCCTTAAGGTAAGAGTTGCACAGACGTTACTCACTTTGCATGACCCAGGGGGCGCGTGTAACTAGAAGAAAGCCACGGACGCGAAGTAACAATGCCCCCACAACGCTCTACGATCCTATTAGGACCGGGACCTACGGTTTAAAGTGGATTCCGAACCACTACAACATCCATGGCACCGCCGGAACTCGAACCCGAAATCTGTGGTACCGAGCGCCAGAGCGCTAGCCACTCGGCCATTCAGGTCCCGAGCGAAAAAGATAATTTCGGTAATAAACGTGCATTCTGCCCATAGGGAATTTTGAAATGTATTTTAATTAGTTTAACAGACAGAAGAGTAAGATGATGACATATTATCCAGGAGTATTTTTTTTTTAAATGCGTTCAAATAAATGTATATTTATTTTGTGGAGATAACTCTTTTCAGATTATTTTTTTTTTTATCTTCCAACAGTTTTATGTCTGAATTTTTTTATAGATCATGTCTTCCGCTTATCTTTCTTCGTCACTCATTGCAAGTTGTTTTAATGTCCGCAATGTGACTTTTGAAGACGAAAGCGTTGTTTTTCGTTGAGCGTACTTTATATGAATGTGATTATTTTTATATCAGCATTCGTGATGAATATCGTAAATCAGACCCTCCCCCGCCAATGGAATGTTTTAATTTGCATTCAGATGTTTTTACGATGATAAGGCTCGCTTACTTCGGAGGGAGAGGGGTGGATAATCGAGAAAGGTCAAATTCATTTGACCTTCGACAGAATAATTCTAAATTATTCCGTCTTCTATGTCAATCTTATCTTCAAACATTGGCTTGAGCTAACAGAGAATTTATAATTTTTTTCTCTTTTTAATTCCAGATTATGTTCACACTTTGTAATTTGATAGTATAATTCTTCTAGAGTTCTTTTTTTTTATTTATTTTTTAGTAATGCTTCCAACTTATCTGTGTTGTGGTTACTTTTTGATACATTGTATACCGTATATTTTTGTACATAAGCCGAGAATTTTCAGAATTTTGTTTAAAACTTATTGACAAAGTTCAGCGTATAAATGGATCCTATCATCTCGCAATAGAAGTAGATAATCTTCCGTTAGTCGGCTGCAAGCGATACATCGCCAAGTATCGCTAAATATAGAGAGTTCTTATTTCATAAGTATGCGAAAAAAAAAATTATTGTAAATGAAATGAGTTGATCGTCTTATGAAAATGAGTTGTCTTCTTTTCAAATTTGTCTACAGCCCTAGGGTTTTGTGTGTGGGGTTTTCTTCCCCCTTTCGGCTTATAAACGGGTTTGGATCTTTAGGGAAATTGTTTGAAGAAATAAATTATAGTTTAAAAAAAACTAAAAAAACACGCTTTTAGAGTAAATCAAACTAAAAAGTAAAAAATAATTGTGAACATGAGAATAAAATGACTGACTATAAAATGACTGTTCTAAAATCGTGGGGTGCTCGATATCAATCGTTATAATTTTTCACTAGGTTCATTCCGAAATGCAGAGTTAGTTTAAAAATGTCATACAAAGCACCCCACGCTTTTAAGAACAGTGACATTAATTTTCTCGTCACTCATTTTATTCTTATGTTAACAATTATTTTTTACTTTTTAGTTTGATTAACTCTAAAAGCGTGTTTTTTAGTGTTTTTAAACTATAATATTTAAATGAGGTCCCGGTACGGAGGACTGGAACTATAGTTCTTACAATAATTTAATTGTGAGTAAAACAAAGGCTAAATGCGAATAGGTCGAGCAAGCCAGGATTCGAACAGGGAATCTCCTGATCCGTTGTGCCACTGTCCCACGTAGGTTTGAATGTCTTAGGTACTTTCATTCTACATGAGTTAAATTGCTCTTCCTAAGTTAAAATAAAATAACTCTTCCTGGCGATCCTAATCCTAATGAGATAATAAACTTATCAAAATATTTTAGTGTCGTCGGTCCTTGATAAGTCTACTACGTTTAAATTAAATCTGATCGCTTAAAGTAGGGCAAAATCGAGCCCAAAGAGTCAGTTATAAACAAACAAACATACAGGTGGAACTAATAAAAACGTATTAAAAACATACTGCATACATAGATCGGTGGCTTATATTCGGACATGTACGGTATATAATTCTTCCATATTTTTTTCTTCTTTTAATTCTATGAGTGCAATGCTCGCTTTTACAAAATATCTATTCACTTGTCTTTCATCATGTGTTTTTATGTATGCAGCCAACTTTAAGAATCAATGCAAAGTTCTGCTGACAGAAATGTAAAATTATTCTTTGATAAAATAATTATTTCATAATTGCGGAATGAAAAGATTCTTTGAAGTCATTAAACGTGATTTTCTTTTTCTTCATGGAAAAAGGGCGCGCACGCGAAATGTCTTCCAGAACAAGTGAAAATATTTCTAAATGCTTTCTCCAATAAAGCCGAATGACTTCCTTTGCAGTCCTTCAGATTATGGAGTCTTTAAAGATGAAGAGAGAAGGAAAAAATGTATTTCTAATGTTGAGCATTAACTGTGTTTAATAAGGATTTATTTGAGAAGGTTAAGACAGGTGAATGTTACGAACTAAGCGCTCTCGTTTCTGATATGTTAAAAGTAAACTAAAGGCTCGTGCCCACCGAGGCGAGAAGATGCAAGCGAAAAAATGTGGCCAATCACTAGCCTCACCACGTTCGCCTGAAACCGGTTTGAAAAGCACCGCTCCGAGTTGACCCACTTTCAACTCGAAGCGGAACTTCACTGGGCGTAATGCTATTTCTGACGTTTCGCTGCGAAGGGGTCGAAAAAAATTTTCTCGCTAGCCTCTTGAATCTTCACGTCTCTCGCCTCGGTGGGAACGAGCCTTAAAGGTTGTCTGGAATGGAATCACCAGAGGGGAAGACACTAACAGTTAAAGCCTGTAATCGTTCACTTTAGAAGTCATTTTATGATTTGGTTCTTTGGAGAATTATTGCAAATGAAAGATTGTTGAAAAAGTTCGATACATTGTACTATGACCAATATTTCGCTGAATATCTGCAATTTTGAGCCTGAAACGATTCGTTTTATGTGTTTCCAGTTCCTTGCAACACTCAAGAAACGAATCCTTCAGAAATCACATATACAGAATATAATTGGAAAGAAGGATATTTGTTTAACATGGAATACATTACTATAACCAAAGATGAACAGCAAGATTAATGCCTATTACTTGATAGTGCTAATCGTTTGAAGTCGTTGCTAAAGCTGGCCCAGATCTCAATATAAAATACCTAGTAACGATTTTAGAGAAATGTATGCGATTTCATTTCCACCACTTCATTTAACTTTTTCATATTCAAACGTAAAACAACGATTAAAATAAAGAATGATATATTTTTCTATCATTGTGTTATTTATTGTTATTTTTTTTAATTCTTAACAATCTACTGAATGTCATTTTTGTCTATGTTTTTAGGATGGATGCATTAAACTCCGCATTTTCGCCATGAACTTTAAATGAAAAACTGGTTAATGATTTCCCTTTATTCCCAAACGATGCCTCATTATTCTTCACTTTCTCCCAACAGTGACTCAAGAAGGGCACGATAAGATTTAGTATATAGATTTTAAACAAAACTCTTCATTTACAATAACTTTAAAACACTAACAATCTCCGATTTATAACATTCGCTTTATTTTTCTCAAGACAAGCTTGGTACTTAGGTATGGCCATGTAACGTAATCATCTGTGCAAGTCATTTTTTTTTTTTTTTTTTAATTTAAAAAAGTAATGCTCACATTTTCTTTTAAAGCTATTTTATTGTCGAATGTGACCCAATCTAGAATAGCACTAAGAAAAAAAAAGATGACATTTTAGAAAGACTTCATGATAATTGCAGAAATGGGATTCAGAAAAGCTTCAAAGAGAACAGACAAAAGAAAACAGAGTTTTAAAAATCGTCGCAAAACGCAGCCGCCTGAATCGAAGGTAAAACAAAGAATCGTCTGCGCAGAGATAACGATACACTTAGGAAACGCCCCTCCCCCAGGGCCGATTAAAAAGACATCTTCGAAATGCCCCACTGGTTTCCCTGGCCACACACTCCCAAATTAAGAGCCCCACCGGATTGCTCAGTCATTGCCTAGCACAAAAAGGCACGCTCAAAAAAATGTTGGAAACCATTCACTTCAAATCGTGGAATGCTGGGAAATCACCGGGAAAACAAACAAACAAAAAAAAAAAGCAATAATTTCGTTGAAAAGGCAGATGGTATGAAAATGCCTAATAAAAAATTTTTCTTTCAAAAATCTTAAATATTAGCAAATTGTTTTGCTGTACACATGGTGGACTTACACTCGTTTCGCCCGCATAAAGCCAGTCAGCTTCTATTAAATGTGAATTTTAAAAAAATGAACCTACCTTTATAGAAATTGTAAAGCTAAACTAAATCATCCTATTTTCAATGCAGAAAAAAAAAAAACCTCTGTTTTGTATTTAAATTTGTTTTCTCTTTACTTTATAGTTAATTAACTTATTCTATTAAAATATTTGTTTAAGCACAAAATTTATCAAATTGTTATTTTTTGGACAAAGCAAGGTCGTAACAATTTTTCCGATAGTTCAGCCAAAAATGAACAACATTAATAAAAATATCTTGAAGACAGCCGTATACATATCCTCAGGTAATATAATCCATATTTTTCCCTTCTCTAGACGACTGACGCCAAGTCAAAACATATTTAGCGACGTATTCCAAAAGCACTGAAGAACCAATATTCCTTCGATTTAGAGCTGGTAAGGAATGTATATATATGTACGAGTATATTATTATTATTAAGTTTATGTTTTTCATGCAATCCAAAATATTGGAGAAGACTAATAAAATAATAAATGCAAAAATCGTAATAAATACTAAATATAATAAATATAATTCTATTTAATAAAGAATGCATTCTAATTTTCAAAAAACAAGCGTCCGCGAACGTAGTCTTGCCCATACTTCGTCACGCATTTTGCAGAGAGGGTCTCAACGAAAAACAAGTTTTAAAAAAACAAGTAATATAAAAAAAAAAAAAAAAAAAAAAAAATTTTAAAGTCAATTCTACTTTTTTTCTCTATATTGCAGAAAGTCCTTTATAAATAATTTTCATTCATTTTTTAAGTTCATCTGGTGCCCTCTATTGGTCGATACATGCAACTTAAATCTAAAAAACTAAAATTAATGAATTAAATTTAATGAATGAATTAATATTTGAAAAACTATATTAACATCCAGTGTCATCCACTACAAGTTAAAAAAAAAATGTATTTGAACTCGAGCGAATGGATAAGAAGTATTTTATGAAAGATAGAAAATGTGAACAAGATATATATAGGGAGAGTGTGAGCTAATAGAAGGAATTGAAAAAAGGAAGTATTGGAGAGCTTCGTTAACTTGAAACGTGGAAGATGCAGAACTCCGAAAACACATTGCCGTAGTTTATATACAAGGAGGGAGTTGTGTATGTTCTCACGCAAGAGAGTTAGGTGGGGTGGGAGAGCCTTCGGAGAGAAAGGGGGGGCATAAGAATTAACAGGGAGGGTGGCCTCAAGATCTCATGACCTTTGTGGGCCCAACCCCTCTGCCCCCTCGTCTTGATGCCATCAGTGCCAGCTGTTACGCAGAGGAAAGCGTGGATACTGAAAATCAAAATCGATCTCTTCACTTCAGCTCTCTCCCCTCCACCTCCCCGAAGACGAGGGGTGGGGTCAGGCAGAAAATAAACACAACCACCTCCCCCCCTTGCAAAAGCTAAGGGGTGGGGGGTGGGGTGAGAAGAGTCTCAACAATGTATTCGCTGCAAATGGTTGGGGTGGTTTGGAGTCGACGGGGTCTCATAACCTCCTTGTCAGCGTTGTGGGGAGGCTTTTGATAGATCTTTATAAATTTTTGCAGAGCGACAGTTAATTTTGGCCAATGTTGGTCTCCTTTTTTTTATTTATCCTTATGGAGGAGATAATGATGCTTTAGGGGGTGGACGTCAAAAGTGACAGGTCAAATAAAGACAGGTTTGAGGTTTATTCAGCGTATTAGAATTGGGATTATGTGGGGAAAAGATTAAACAAACTTTGGGCGTTGCTGTTGAAGATCGGAGGATGTGTGCTTTGAAATGGTCTTAACAGTTTGTAACATTTCTATACACATGGAACGCATCAGTCGATAACTTTAACAATTTAGTTAAGAAGTTTGAAAACGAGATAGTAGTCAAAAAATATCTTAACTAATACTTGAATACACTGTGCAAGATTGATACAAATTAGAATTTCAATAGCCCTCTAGAAAAATCGCATTATTTGAATTCCGTTTATACACGTCTGCTTTAAAAGTAACTTGATTGATTTCATTAAAAAATTCAATCAAACATTAAACCAAAATTTATCTCAAGGAATTCAAGTCATATCTCTTTCCGTGTATCATTCCTATAAAGACAGCTAAGTCGTCGTCCATAAGTCGAAAACTGTATAACTCGAATTATTTGGCGTCTCCCTTGAAGTCCGACTTACAGAGGTTCTACTGTATATATATATATATATATAACCAAATAATCATGTATATATATATATATATATAAAGATAGATAGATAGACAACAACATTACTAATTTATGTGTATATATATTTCCCATAAATTAGTAATGTTGTTTAAATAATGCCTTGTCAACGTTGGTAAAAGTGATAATCAATAACCTTACACGGTTTTTTTCGCACTGTAGTTGTTATTTAGTTTGTTTTTCTATACAAAATTCACTTCGCACTATAATGTTATAAGGACCCAATTACTCTTGAGCATAAAAACATTACGCACTGCTCTCCTCGGCTGAACGTTCATTGAAAATCCCTTTCAGAAAGCGAGATGTGAGAAAGGATGTTCTAAAACATCGAATAAGTGTTAAATTGTCTTCGAATGTTACATTTCCTGTTACTGAGCCATTTTAGAGAATACAGAAAGTGTCTTTGTAATCTTGAAAATTTCCTAAAAATGTTTAAAAAAGATATAACAAGTTGTCAAAATCGTTTTATATACATAACAAGTAATCTAAAATAATTTTTTTTAAAGTCAATTCCTACTTTTTTTCAATATATTGCATAAAGTCCTTTATAAATAATTTTCATTCATTTTTTTATGTTTATCTGGAGCCATCTATTGGTAGATATATGCAACTTAAATCTAAAAAAGACTAAAATTAATGAATTGAATTTAATGAATGAATTAATATTTGAAAAACTGTATTAACTTCCAGTGTCATCCACCACAAGTTAAAAAAAATGTATCTGAACTCGGATGAATAAAAAAGTATTTCATGAACGATTGAAAAAAATAAAATCTAAAAGCAAATTTTTCGTATTGTTTGCTTCTTTCGTAAATGTATGAAAAACTGTTGGATATCCATTAGTCCCTCACTAAATCTTTACACACAGCACTCATGTTGTGTTTATAGTTGCTGCTGCGTCTGAGACTCCTGCCATCCATCCATCTGCCTGTGCAATCTCTTCATCCACAGGCAAGAGAGAGAAAGGAAGAACAACATTAGCCAAGAGATGGAGCAAAAACCATAGGATAAGAAAGGCGGAAGGAAAAAAAAAAAACAATAAGACAGAGAATCGGTCATGGGTTGTGAGAAAGAACAGAGAGGAAGCCAGAGATGGAAGATAGTTATTTTGTATCGATTTCCTACTGAGAATGGGAATAACATCTGCGAAGTGTAAAAGTGGGGGTGGTGGGTGCACGTGATCGGTGAGAAACATGCCGAATAATTGGTTCTCAAATCGATGCTGCTCCTTATTGTTAAAGGACATGGATTGGAAGAAGGCGATGGCTTCACTTTTGAGTTCTCAGGTAATTACGTTCGAGAGCGATGTGTAAAATCGTTTGTGCGCGTGCTATCGATTCTGGCAGCATTGAAACCGATTCGGTAAACGCCCTCGCACAGATGCAGCGCACACTTTAAGGTCGTTATTTAATGCACGTTTTCTGCAACTCGTCTTATTTTAATGCAATTAGTGATCGGAAGAATCACTGGAGTTGAATTCATTGGCTGCTGGAATGCTTGCAGAAAAAGTACTTGGTAAAAAAAAAAAATATCTCACATCTTTATATCTCGAGCCTTCACTTTATGTTCTACGAAAGCACTTAGATTTAAAAATTTTATAAATGTTTTTCCAATAATACAAGCAAAAAGTCAGCTTTTCTCTTATCAGAATTTAATCTGTGAATAAGGAAACAAATAAAAATATATTATTAATCTGAACAAGGAATATGTTGTTCCTACTGTGACTCTCGGTTATTCGCCTCTAAGATAATAGATCCAATAATCCAGTATCATTTTCAAATATTATTTTTAAATTTAATATCTGAAAATGATGCGGATTATTTAATATGTTCCGTCTAAATCAATAATTATTGTTGAAATCTGTTTATTATCATTTTGATTTTTCTCACTGAATCAACACAACATATATTTTTAAAAAAAAACTCAACCCTTTGCAAATCTTATTTTTAACTTATTCATATTAAATTCTAGAATATTATATATTCTACAACATACAATACTTTAATGTATGTTTTGAAATTGCAATTCAATTACGAAATTTTGGAGAGAAAACTGAATCATTATTATTATTCTGTTGTTAGACCGAGAAAAATAATCCGGCATTTATTTTCCACAAATTATGGGTTGAGAACTTTATAATTCAAAATATATTGATTCAGAAATAAAAAAAAAAAAAATGTGTATTGTTTTAAAGAGTGATTTTTTCCCCCCACCGAACACAACATTTTTTTTTCTCAACTTAAGTAAGGCTTTTTTTTTCGAAGTTCAGGATATCTTTAGAATTGTATGCAAATGCTGCATAAATTGAAGTACTAAATTACCTATAGAATAAAAGCAATTGATAAAATAATTTTTCGACAAGTTTCAGGCATAGTTTAGTGAATGCACGATATTGAATAATAAAAGAAATTTAGTATATGGTTCCATATTTGACTGAAATTTTTTTTTTATCATTATGTATGAAAATTCGGTAGATATTCATATTCAAAATTTCATATGACATATTCTAAAAAATAAGAAATAAAAAAATTCAAAATCTGAGAATAACGAAATAAAATTCAAATAAATCAAATATATTAATTATCTGAACAAAGAATATGTTGTTCTTACTATGACCCTCATTTATTTACCTTTAAGATAGCAGATATAAGTATAGCAGTTTCAAATTTAGTGAGGATGTATCGCAAGGGGTCAAGTACACTACACTTACATTTTGCCACCTCATTTCGGAGCAAACAGCCTTTGGAGTAGCATCTGAGGGATTCCCACCCTTCACTTCAAGAAGAGTGGAAGGACTTTCCTGTCAAAAGATTTATGGTTCGCATTCGTGACATAAGCAATGAACATCGAATCCAATTCTCTCGGTTACAGCACATAACTCACTTCGGTGAGACTCGAACCCAAGAGGAATGCGACAATAATGAATCACATGTAATTAACAAAAAAAATTTAGGTACTTTAAGGAGCTAAAAATATATAACATTTAAATAAAATTTTAAAATTAAATAAAATAATTAATATAATTTAAATGTAATTTAAGGTTAAATTAACAACTTCATTCAATACTGGTAAAAACATTTTGATTTCCTTTCACTACAATTTACTTAAATTGAATCGCATTTATTTGTCTACCATAAAGTTACAGCTGATCACCCGATATAATGAAAAGAGAAAAATGTTTTCTGTGTTGTAGCGAACACTCCCTGAGTATTAAATCTGAAAAGATTCTCTTTCTTCCGCTTCTCTCCACTTTCTCTAATTCAGTAGAAGGTCAATCCGGCCTATAGATTTACCGATTCCATCTCTCGTTCGCGTGATCTTCAGTTTCAATTTCGATTGTTGGTTTTCGAATTTAATTTTTACGTAGGTGCCTCCGACTCCGAAACACGAAAATTAATAAATGAATGTATTAAGTCCGAGAAAATAAATAAATAAAATAAAAAGTGAACAACAAACAAACCAGCAATAACAATTGAACATGCAGTTTCTCCATATTGTTTTCATATTCTGAACCAAAAAGTGCTTGCAGGTTACAAGAAAACAAGTAATATAAAAAATTAAGTCAATTCCTACTTTTTTCAGAAAGTCCTTTATAAATAATTTTCATTCATTTTTTTTTAAGTTTATCTGGCGCCATCTATTGGTAGATATGCAACTTAAATCTAAAAAAAAAAAAAAAAAACTAAAATGAATTAATTAAATTTAATGAATGAATTAATATTTAAAAACTGTATTAACATTCAGTGTCATCCACCACAAGTTCAAAAAAAATGTATTTGAACTCGAGTGGATGAATAAAAAGTATTTTATGAACGACTGAAAATTTTAACAAGATATATATAGGGAGAGTGTGACCTAACTAGAGGAATTGAAAAAAAAAAAAATACGGAAACGATTGCGAATTACATAAAACCGCAGGCATTTGGCGCACTGAAAACTTGGCGTCTGCATGCCAAGCCACGCGTTCTTAGCTACCGCTTTGATGTCTGGTGGCTGTCAGAAGTGATTTCCTGAGAAACGCGACCAACATGTGGCCTCATGGCATCACCAAGAAGGACTCGTTGTTGTCCCACACCCATCCGACAGTCGACGAGATAACGCTGTCACACGGAGTCAATAGATACTCATCACCAGCGATGTCGCGGTGGTATGTTTCTGAGATCGAGATAGGGGTTGAGCAAGACTGTCATTGTGGTGTGACTTTTTTGTGGATGGGTTTGCCCTCTAGCGTGACATGTTGTTCTCTTTGGAAGTCAACATTTGCAACTGTAGATGCATCTAAGGTTTCAGATGAGCATCAAGAAAAATTCAGACCCCGAAGTTTCTTCAGATTGCATCATAAGAAAACAAACCATATAGAGACGGGGGGGACACTTTAGGAAGTCTTTTTTTCCTCCGGTTTAGAAAGAAAAAAAATCTTTCGGCTTTCAGATTGAAGTAAGTTAGTCTAATATCCAAAAGAAAGTGTTTTCAATGTCCATTTTCACGTTCTTTTATAATATTTGAAGAAAAATAATAAGATTTCGAAGAAAAGGCAGATGTTTCAAAAATACCTAATAAAAAATTTTTCTTCAAAAATTCTAAATATTAGCAAAGTGTCTTGTTGTACTCACGGTGGACTTACACTTCTTGCTCGGACAAAGCCAGACAGCTCCCATTAAGTGTGAATTTAAAAATGAACCTACGTATATAGAAAATTATAAAGCTAAACTAAACCCTCCTAGCAGATAGATAAATTTTTTGAGTTTCTCTCACTAGACCAAGCTAAATATTACAGATCATGAGAAATTCCTGTGATTTTTTAACTTTAATACCACACTTTCCTAACGTTTGTCCTCGTGCATTATTTATAGTGATTATTCGATGCTAATCTTTACTGAAATTGAAATCTTTTTTAACTGAAATGGCAAACAGGAGCAGAATCCTTGAATAGTTACTGTTTTTCCACCACCTCTTCCTCAACTGATTTTTGCTCCAATCACACTGCTTTGATAACGGTTCCACGATCATTCTTGTTCCATTGCATAAGAGTGATGAATCTAAATTTTTCGACAAAAATGATGGCTGATCTCCTTTTAAATGTAAAGGCATTCCTGGCTCTTGCATCGAATTCAAAAACTCGTTGAGAAAATGAACACTTTTATCTAGCTTGATTTATATATTCGCCGGAATTGTTGCATTACAATAAATTAAAGTATAAATTATACAATTGTAAATTATTTAATTTAATGAAATTAAATCATTTATGAATTGTCACCGAAACCACGCTAATTGTAAGCTTGGTTTGTACGTGACTGCCGGTATATCGACGAACCCAACCTCTGCAGTTCCGAGCCGAAATCTTCTTCATGGATCGGGGGCGGAGTTTTCCGTACCATAAAACTGCCATGGTTCTGCTGAGTTGTAGTGATACAAACTAGGCTTGTGACATATATTTGGTTTTATAACTATCCACAAGCTATCAGATTCATTTTTGTGCATGATGTCTGTTGTCATCCAAGACTATGTTATTTAAATGAAAATTCTAACTACAATATCCAAAAAAAAGTATGTATTTTTAATACATATTTTCTTGTTGCTTTTATGATATATAAAGCATTTATCGCACCTCTATTTACTTAAACATCTATCTTACTTTTCGAAACCTCTATTTTTCTTCAAAATGAAAAAATGCTAAGCTACTCAAGATGATAATATTTATATAAATAGATCATTACAGATCTACATTACTGTTTTTATTCGAGATTGCAAAAACTGCAAGATCTTGTACCTTTGTTTGTGTAATGTAATTTAAGATTGTTTCTTTAGAAACTGAGTACGATCTTCTTTTTTTTCCTTTGGGATGGTTGAGACTAAATAACTCTATTCATTTTAGATCCATTTAACATTAGAACCAACGAAGTGAAAATAGAAAACATTGTAATAGATTACTTACAATGTGAAGATAGTCCAAATCCTTCCGAAACCTTTTCTTTTCGAAAGAAGAGAAGAAATACAAAAATGTTACAATTGAAGATTTTTGAAAATTTTAGATACAATAAAATTTAATTTTTTTAATACAATTTTAGATTTTTTACTTTCTTTGCGTGTGCTCGTGTCCTTATGTTAACGAGCCAACATTTAGGAAATTGGGGCCACGTGAACTTCGAGTGTCCGTAGATTCCTCTGCAGTGGAATTTATTGAAAGAATTGACGAATCGAATTTTTATTTAATATAACATCGTTCAATTCTTATTTTCGAATGGCTGGTACTTTTACCGAAGTTATTCACTACTAAACAGCAGATTCAAGGTTACTTAGGGTGAATCATAAGGAGATTGAATCCACATTGAGCTAACATAGTAAAACCCTCCCCCAGAGTTGGCTTAAGAGGAGTTTTCAGGCTCTTTTCCTCGTGCCCAGTGGAAATTCCAACTGTTCTTGCAGATTCTTCATTCGCATATTAACACAGCGGCAGAAGGATGGCTGACCACAGACGCCTGCACCAGCGCTATCTAACAAGGCTTGTTTCCAGAGAACAACTGGTATGGCCATGGAAGAGACTGTACTATGTCTGGTATGGGTAATCCGAGTTCGAGAACGCCAACTACAGCCCAAGTCTCGCTTCGCAATGTCTGCTTGAAAGCACTAGGTAACAAAATATACTGCAGATCCTAACTATCATTTTACCATTGTTGATAGATTGATTAATGAGTCGCACATTCTCTGAAGTTTTGCCCTACTATTTATGATGTATTCTGTGAATAGTGCTATGCCAGGAAAAATAATTTAAACCCATCATTTCAATAGGATTGCAAGTCAACTTGGTGTTGTGGCGTCCTAAGTAACCTGATAACCTGGTACAGAGATACACTTTATGTTGTTTCATCGAAAATAATAGCGAGTAAATAACTTAAAAATCGATGTTAAATTAACTCTTTGTGAACACTAAGAACCAAAAAAACAAATGCCTTTGCTTAAGAATGAAAAACATCGTTTTAATTACTGTTTATTCATCAAATACCGATCTATTCACTGCTGGAAAAAAATGAAAGCACTAAAGTTCTAAATGATTTTGCTCTGTTGTTTCGCCACTGATTTCTGCTTTTGTGAAAGTAGGAGAGAGAGAGAGAGAGAAAAAAAAAAAAAGCGGTGAGCGTAAATAAATTATCGTGCAACGCGTTTAAAAATGCGTTGCGAGACAAGAAGCGAGTCGGTGGGAATTCTTTAATTAGACCGCCGCCCTGCTGGGCCTCTAATCTGATTTCGCCTTAAAAACTGAATCAGCTTCTTTGCCGGGATAACGAGATTAAGCTTGGGATTGGCCTGCTGGGGTTGGCCATGATTGCTTTTTTCTTTGAAAAAGAGAATGTTTGAAGAGGAACGAAATAAAAAAACTCTCGTACGTCCAGCGGATAAACCGTGAAATGTTTCTTTTCCTTAAATTTTTTTATGGTTATTCTCACTTTGCAATAGAGGTGCCATAGAAAGTGTTCCCATTCACATGGTAATTTTCTGCATGGAGAGAAAAATTTCAGAATCATTAATTGAAGAAGCAGCTAATTTGCTATTTCCCCCCCTTTCCCCCTTAAACATCACTTTCCCCCGCAATGCTTTTGACATGACATCGAATTCGTATTGAAAAAAACCTTCACGCGATTCATTGTTAGGCATCCCAAAAAAATTAAGAAAGTAATAAAAGTAGACTTTAATCATGAATTTAAAGATTTCTTTTAAATAATCTCTAAAGAACAAGAATTTCAAATCTTTGAAAATTAAAATAAACTTAACCGAGAGCAATGCTAATTTTATTGAGTCCTCCATTTTTATTTATAGTTTCCTTTAGTTAATGAATGAAATTATTTATTTATACTAACTATCCTTTGACCCGCATGAATTATTGTTGTTATAATTATTAATAATAATGGTTTTAAAATTGGTTTAAATTTTTGTTCTATGATCTAATCTCATATATGATTTCTAAATGTATGCTATTTATTAATTTTTAATATTCACAGATAAAAATTTTTGACTCAATTTGAGCGCTGCAATGCATTATCTAACAATAAACCTAAGTGCAATTTTAAAATGGAACCTATTTTTAGTAAATTTCAAAAATGCGTAATGAATTCTTGGGGGAAAAAAACATTTGCCAATCGATATTATTTTAATGGTAAAGTTGATGCTAATATGTTAGGCAATAAAATTTTTTTAAAAATTAGGCCCTTCATTCATGTTATGGATAAAAGTTCTCATATTTTAATTTGCTCAGACTTCTCTCTCACTCACATATTCTCAAACTGTAAAGGGGGCCAACTCAGCTCTAGGCACAGTGATGTGGTGGGGTGTGGTGTAATAGTATCTTAATTTGCAATTAAAAGACATTTTTTTTTTTATAAAATTTTTTTTTTTCTAATATGTAAATATTAATTTTTTTGTACTAAAGCAGATGATGTCTTCATTTTTAGTATGTCCAAAAATGTCTTGAACAAAATTGCCCACTACTCATCTCTCAATGAATATATTTAAAAACATTTTAGTTAATTAACACATTGTTGTTTTAAACATTAAAAACATTGCTGCTTTAAACATTAAAAAAACATTGCTGTTTTTCGACAAAAATGCTGTTTTTGAGTAATTCATTTTAATAGCCCGGGTTGAAACGGCTGGAAACAAACTCAAAATTATTTTCGTAAGCTTTTTAAAATAAAACAAACAAAAAAATTTCATTTTTTTTTTCCACAGTCTGAATAGTAAATGTAACCCACCATTCAAGAAAAACAATGTTCAAATCTATAACTAATAGGAAAATTCTAATTTGTAACACTATGTGAAAATTCATAGAGTGTGAAAATGTTGAGTATGTTTATGCAATATTTCTATTCAAAAATGAGTGGACTCATAAATTCTTGGAAAATGATTCGTCGGTTCAGTTTCCCGATCCATTTCATGTAAACGCATTCGCTTGAATGGTTCAAACAGAATTCCATTTGAATTGAATGCGACAGTCGGCCGCGTGTGTATTGAATAATTGAGTCGTGTGCTTTCGCGAATGGCCTGGATTTTCTCGATGGGTGCACAGTGAATGCACATCGCGTAATCAGTGCGGCGAACTTCCCCCCGGATTCATTTGTCTCATCATTTTCAGTTACTGTGAATGATTCTTCATCGCAGGAGTGAACCAACGCAGAAATGGCCAGCAAACCGTTAAAGCCACAACAGCAATTATTTGCTAGCAGATGCTACCCTTGCGTTGCCGGCCAACATAAAATAAAAACATTTCTTTTTCAATTCCTTCTATTAGCTCACACTCTCCCTATATATATCTTGTTCAAATTTTCAATCGTTCATGACATATTTTTTTTACATCCACTCAAGTTCAAATACATTTTTTATGAACTTGTAGTGGATGACACTGGATGTCAATACAGTTTTTTCAAATAATAATGCAGTAATTAAATTTAATTAATTAATTTTAGTTTTTTTTTTAGATTGCGGTTGCATATATCTCCAATAGATGGCGCCAGATAAACTTAAAAACATGAATGTAAATGATTTATAAAGAACTTTCTGCAATAGAGTGAAAAAAAAAGTAGTAAATTGACTTTAAATTTTTTTTTTTTTTTTTTTTTTTTTTTTTAAGATTTGATAAATTTTATTAGAAAAATATCTATCGAGGAATAAGGGATATTTTTGTCAGAAAATGCAAAGGAAAAATTATTTTGAATAATCCCTTTAAAAGTAGAGATATTTAGAAACTAAAATATCAGTAAGTTAACGTAATAGTTATTTGAAATAAACAAAATAAATATATTATAAAGAAAGCAATATCCTATATTTCAATAATTTACTGTTGCGATTTCAAGAAAATTTCAAACGAGGCCGTCCCGCCGTCAAAGCTTGCCAAGTTGAAAATAATGTTTCAGTTCAATTTTAAAAATTAAACAGTAACAATTTTCTTGAGGTTTTTCGATTACGATTCAATAACAGGATAATGATTTCAATGAAAAAAATTATAATTTTAAAATATGCAAAATATGTGTAGGCGTATGCTTTAACATATCTATATTCTATACATATTTGAACAATGGTTTTTAGAATTTACTTCATTGTTTTGTATATCTGTATATTGAATATACATTGCTTCTGTACATATTTCAATAAATGACTTTCATTCCCTGCCAAATTCAGATCGGTATTACAACAATTTTTTCTTTCTTTTTTTTATCATGTGTGAAGATAATATTGTTATGGCAAGAAGTACCTGACGTCACTAAGCATGTGGAGATCAAGAAATAAAACTGCAAAACAGTTACAAAGACTGTAGCGAAAAAAAAACCCCGGAATGATGAACAAAATCTTGAAATATTCATGCATTTCATGGTTTTGTTGAAATTCACGAAACTGGACGTCTTGAAAAGGGAAGAAAATATGCTTCTGAAATGAACCCGATTTAAAGGCTAAAAAGGAACTGATAGCCTAATAACGAAAAATTATTACAAGAGCTTGCAAGTGATTTTATTATTTCTGAGGTTATTGTATCTGATGTTCTTATCATATTAAATGTGAACTCGCATTCATTGGATTTTCGGTGTGCGTGTTGTGTCTAATCCTCGATGTCCTGTAGTGCGGCATCCCATGAGTAGCCTAGTCTAGGACAGAAAGGCAGCTTCTGTTGTGATGAAGCACCCTTAGGTAGAAATCTGACTTGGCTGCGGGCCGCTGAAGGAGGGGGAGGACAGTGCCTTCTGGGAGCACCTTTTATGGAAAATTGCCCCACAATTGAGAATCGTATGGGAGAAACCCGTAAATTAGACTCACGAGGTAAGATGCTGAACATGACAAACGGCCTCCGTCTCCTCGTTTTTGAAACAGTGTCTACAACAAAGCCGTCAAAGGATTGAACCTCAGCCCTCATGCTCACCAGCGGTCCAAGTTTCCACTGAGCCACGAGTCGAGATTGACTTTTTTCAACTTTATTTCCGATATGTACATCATAAAATTAGTTTTAGGCCCTAAGGTGATAAGGGATTCTAAAAAAAAAAAACTCCAGGATCAGACTAATTCTAAGTTCTTATAAGGTCATGACTAATAACATTTGCTTCATAACTTAGGAAAAAGCATGAATTTTACACAATTCCAAATCCATTACCTATACCAATATCTTAAATTCTTTTTAAAGATATTTGGCATTATGAAAGTGCATATGCCAAATGCATATCTTATTCATTTTAGGCTTGAAAAAGAATATGCTCGCCCATGGCCTGTGTTAATTTGCAAGTAACGAAAGATTCTTCATCCGCACAAATGTAAACATCGATCAAGTGAGTGTAAGCATCGAGGTTTAAATCTCTCAACTAAAGATCGGAGTGAGCTGATGGATATCTTCTTGGGTTTCTAAAAGACGCCGCGTCCAGACGAGAGTACGAGACAAGCGAGTTGTTCTCGCTGCGAGTGTTTCCGTTGACATCGAAAAACAAGCTCTGCTTTTCTCCGATGCGAGTGACAGCTGGCTAAAACGACGCCCACGAAAAGTCATTTTGTTTTGCGGAAAAATCGACTCTGGTTGGAGCTCGAGATTCACTCCAAGGATTATGGCCACAGTAAAAACAAACCGCTTTATGATTGAATCGGGATATTGGCTTGTTTATCTGATATTCTCGTCTTTAAACAGATTGATAGTAAAGGCTCGTTCCCACCAAGGCGTGAGGCGTTTAAGCGTGAAGTTGACCAATCCTTAGCCCCACCACGTTCGCCTGAAACCGGTTTGAAATCCACCGCTTCGAGTCGACCCACTTTCAACTTGAAGCGGAACTTCACTAGGCGTAATGCTATTTCTGACGTTTCGCTGTAAAGGGGTCGAAAAAATTTTCTCGCCTACCGCGTGAATCTTCAACACTTCACGCCTCGGTGGGGACGAGTCTTAACAAGTTCTCAGGGGTGCTGTATAAGGCTGAATTTACCATATGAGTATCCTTCTACTAGTCAACGACTTAGGTCAAAGTGCCTCGGAATTGGAAAAGCATCTCTCCAATAACCTTAGGCTTGAGGAAATGTTTTGTAGCAGAACCGACAGTGCGTAGGAGGTGAAAGACGAAAGGAAATAAATGTCTGACCAATTGTCGAGAATGGGCACGACCGAGGGAACGGCGGTAAGTGAAAGTCCCTCCAGGATAGCAGCTAATAGGCGAAATCCGCACGTGCCAGTGCCCGAGGACGTGGTGCCGCCTGCAAATCAGTCGATTCGAAAAAGGGGTTTCCGTTCTGGCCTCGTCGGGAAATGGAAGACAAGGAATAGAATGGAAAAGAGAAAACACAATTCCGGATTGTAAAATGGAGGAAAATGCTGCCATTTGCCGAAGGAAGTGAAAAGCTCGATTGAAAAAGAAAACGCCGGAATAGAACGTTTTTCTTTTGCAAAAATTGTACTTGGAAGTGGATACGGATATAAAGGTGGTAAGAATTTAAAATGAAACCTTTTTTTTTTGTTTATAAAAGTCATTGAATTGATAAGATTTTGAGAACTTTCTCCGATATTTTCGTCAAGAATCTTAAATCATTATCATCATCATATCTGGTTCGACAGCCGTTGTGGGCTTTGGCCTTCTTTAAAAGATCCAGTCAGGCTGTTCTTCTCTTGGCCGTGGACCTCTAGTTTTTGTTCTTTAATAACATTAAAATCAGAGTCTAAACAGTCGACCCATCTCTTTTTCGGTCTTCCCCTGGGTCGCTGTCCAAAAGGGGTTGCATTGAAAATCTTCAAAGCAGCTCTATCACTTTCCATTCTCATGAGATAACCGGCCCATCTGATTCTGTTCAGTTTAACAAATTTTAGGATGTCAATATTTCTAAAAGTTCGTAAAGTTCAAAATTGTATCTTCTTCGCCAATTTCCATTGTCATGGATACCACCAAAAACAGTTCGTAGCACTTTTCTTTCAAAGATTGCCAACATTTTCTCTTCTCTAGCAGTTAGTGACACCATGTTTCAGATGCATATATTAATACTGGTCTTATGAGAGTTTTATACAATAAAATCATAGTTATGCAATTCATGTTCTCTACAAACTCAACTCATGGTCCTGTGGGTGATGAGTGAGGTAACCTGTGGTGATAGCGACTGTTTGACAGACAATCTGCCTGCTGGATGTTTTCTGATTTTTCTCTCATGTAACACGCAAAAGTGGACCAGTTACTTATCCTGGAAGACGCTGTCCTAATTTCCTCACCTGAGAACTACACTCATGTCCATAAATTAAGGATAATGAAGTTCAGGCAAAGAAAGAGACAGAAGCAAAACAAATTTGACTTATTTTTGTAAAGTCTATTTATTAAACAAAAGGTAAAGAGCAAAAAAGATGCTATATGTTCGACATAACTAATAAAAATTGCGATTTTTTACTCCTGGAGCAAATTTCAAAAAAGAACATATTTACAAAAAAAAGTATAACATGGTTAGTATGATGGTTAATATGGAGTATGTCTCCCGGACGATGCAATACAGGCCTTACAACGCCTAGGCATGCTGAGTATCAAATTATCAATCTAATCTTGGGGAATATTACACCACTCATCAAGCAATGCCCTCCAAAGTTCCGGTTGACAGGTGGGAGGGGGTTGACGGGCTGCAATTCGTCGGCCAAACATATCCCACACATGCTCTATTAGATTCAAGTCCGGTGAGTATGCTGGCCAATCCATACGGGTGATATCCTCCAATTGAAGGCATTCGTCTAGAATGTTTGCACGGTGAGAACGAGCGTTGTCATCCATAAACAGAAATTCAGCACCCATGGCGACCCGAAACAAACGTACATGTTGTTCCAGAATGACATCCCGAGAGATGTGGCCTGTCATCGTTACACTCTGAACATGCAGGTCAGTTCTGGAACCAAGAATAATTCCTCCCCAAACGAACCATCCTGCACCACCGTAACGGTGTCGTTCAATGGTGTTCTCTTGGTGGCAACGGGTACCTGGTGCTCTCCATATGAAAGTCCGGCGAGAATCAGACTGCAAACTAAACCTGGACTCGTCGGAAAACATCACACCAGACCACTGTTGCGGTGTCCACAATGCATGCTCTCTACTCCAGGTTAATCGCAGGCGACAGTGAGTTGCGGTAAGTGGAACACATCTGACAGGCCTACGAGCATATAGACCAATGTGCCCTAAAAGCGTCTGTACACGTCTTTTGGCAGTAACTGCTAAATACTGGTCCTCATTTGGCGTTGTAACTCGGGGGCGACCTGTGCTGTAACATCTACTCACATTACCATCATCTTGGAATCGTTGCCAAAGCCTGGAGATGACACTCAGGGCGATTCCAAGTTCCTCGGATACTTCCAGCTGGGTACGTCCATTCCAGTCATCCGATAACTCTACCCCGTAAAAGTTATACAGATGCTTCCTTTGTGCCATAACTATGCGGTTATTGCACTGAAAGGCTTTTAAAGCGCTTGTGAACAATTTTACTTCTTTGCCACTTCCTTATATACCCCTCTCTAACACTCTCGTCATTGTGACGTACTATCCGCGCCATCTGGTGGTTTCCTGTAATTTGCATATTCTTCTTCAAGATGTGTGTGATAATTCTACAGGAGAAATTTTTATTTTAGAGTTCAATTTCTGTGTGATTCCGAATTATCCTTAATTTATGGACATGAGTGTATTTGTAGTATAAGTAAATGGAATACGACAGTGAAAAAAAGTATTTGCAAAAGTCAGAAAATCATATTAATTACCATTCTAAAATAGCATATATATTTATTTATTTATTTACTTTTTCTTGACGGTTTGGTGCGTCGCTTTACGGTCATTTTTGTTTTTCGTGCACACGTCAGGCTGAAAATTCTAAAATGAATAAATTTTTGCCTTATAATTTATTACTTCCCATCATCTTCTTTGGAAGCGCTTCATACCAATGACATTTGTGTGGCATGAAAGTTTTCATTACCATAGGTTTGGGTTGTCGCTCTACGGTCATTTTTTTGCACACTTCGGGCTCGTTAAACCGGGACTGACAATTTAATGGGGATTCGGAACCACTCACAAATATCCATGCCACGCATCCTCACAAACATCCATTCCGGGATTCGAATATAAAGCCTGTGGTACCAAAAACCAGAGCGCTAGCTAATGGTTCATCAGGACGTTTTATTTGACGGAATTTGCAATAAGCTAGCTCAATTAAAAATCATGTAGCTTTTTCTGACTCCTATGGTAATGATTGGCTTTGCCATGGACGTTCTTTCGATGGTTAGAAATCCCTTTAAACTGTAGGTCCCGGTCTATTTAGCCTAAAGTGTGCACAAGATGACCGTAGAACAACAACCTAACCATGAAAGTTTTCATTACCATATGAAAACTTTCATGCAACGCAAATGTCTTTGGTACAAAGCGCTTCCAAGAAGAATGACGGGAAGTAATAAATTATAATGCAAAATTTATTCATTTCAGAATTTTCAATTGACGTATGAAAAAAAAAGTCTATTTTTAAGTGAATTACCAAATTCAAATCCAAAGATATCTAAATTTGTTTTAGAGCTGTGAAATAAGTTTACATTTGTAAATGGGAAATAGGCATACAATTTCTCCATTTAATAGCACAAATGCTCAACAGGGATGCAATGCAAAGGGTAAGGAAAGTCTTGCTTCGACATGTTTGAAATAGAAGAGCCAAAATGGCAGCAATCGGCATCACTTCATTAGTTTCGAGGAGGAGGAGTTGTCATCCCTGGAGGTATTTGCTCAAAATTAGAATAGTGCACTTGGCGGGAAAGTTCATACTCATCAGTTGACAGGTCGAAAATGTCCAACATTTGAAAGTGACTATACCTGATCACAGTTCTCCTAGTATAAGCTTTTCATATTTTGCTACTTGCTTGTTGGATTGCTTAAATCCAACAGGAAAAACCGCTTTCACTTTTCGCACCTTTAGGATTGTAAGACTATTGATAGAAGAAAATATGAATGTCAGTGCTTCATGACCACACTATCTCTGTTGTGAGCTGTAGGAATTCGCGAGATGCGTTTTTCACCAAGGATTTTATGTTTCCACAATGTACAATCTCTGGTGGGTCAAGGTTATCACTGATTTTGAAATCTTAAGCATTTGAGTGTCGTATGAGAAAAAATGGAAATTTTCACCAGACAATCTGGATCTTCATGTCACAAGTCACATGTTCTCTGTCATTGTTGTCATCGAGACCTCCGTTTCTGAAAGCAGCAGTCGCAATGCATGTCTCCAAGACAAAATTCACACCTTTTCCTTTTCTCATGCAAGCCAGCATAGTTGTTTTGATGCCAAAAGAAAATTTCCTCGAATCCTGAGCCAAAAAAAAGAAGCATAAAAATGTGCCACATAAACATTTTTTTTTTTTTCTTCTAATGCAGCTGACAAATAGACCGTGATCTTTTATGCCATAAGGGCTGCACTGATGTTACTCACTTTGCATTACCCGGGGGGCGCGTGTAACTTGATGGTAAGCCACGGACGCGGAGTAACAATGCCCCGCAACGCTCTACGATCCTATTAGGACCGGGACCTACGGCATAAAAGTGGATTCCGAAGCACTACAAACAGCCATGGCAACGCCGGGATTCGAACCCGATACCTGTGGTACCGAACGCCAGAGCGCTAGCATTCGGCCATCAGGCCCTAGCCACATAAACATGAAAGCGAATGATTCACTTGCATCGCGCATTTGCTTTCTGGAAATGCAGTGAACAGATTGTTTGTCCTTCATTTTTAGGGATCAATGAAATTTCTCTGATTCTAACAATTTCTTTTCCAAATGAAATTTATTAGACTTTCAGAAAAACTTTTTATGAACTAGTTTTTAAATGACATGTTGAAAAGATTGTTTTACCTGCATGAAAAAATTCCCAAGTCACGCATAAAGCTAAAATATTTCAATGTATAATTTTCTAATGTTTTAATTATCACAAATCTCCTGAAACACTGATTGTGTATTTTTATTCTTGCGAAGATTGCAACATAAAAAAGATAAGCGATGAAAAGAAAAAAAAATTTAAAATTATCGGTGTGTGTGTTTTGAATTTTATTTTTAAAAAAAAAAGGCTATTTTTCATTGCTACTTCTGCAATTAACTTGAAAGTAAAGAAATATTCAATTTATATATATAAAAGCATAGATAAGAAACGTAAACTTCCATAAAACAGTTCTTACATTGAAAATCGCCTTTTTTGTGATCTTAATTAGAGAGAAATTGAACCGACTTTTCTAAAAGATGGGGCAAATTGAATATTCCGTCTCTCTCACTCAGTAAGAACGCCAAAGAATGAACCATTTTCTTAGAAAACATAACTTCAGCACACGAGGAACAAAAAGTTTTTCTTGGAAAACACAATAGAAAAATTCTTCTATTTTCTTGCCACAAAAGAAGATGTCATTAAATCCACTGTTTAATTAAAAGAATGCCAGCTCCAACACAAACCTGTTTTAATAGCACAGGTTATAGCACAAAGTTAGAACTTCCTTTGTTGATTTTTCCCCAAATAGTTTTCGGGTTTTTTTTTTTTTTTTTTTTCTTTCAGTCAACTCTTTTTGGTCTTTTTCTCTCGAAAACCAATTTCACTCCTTTCCATCCCCCCCCCCTTTCTGTCTGGTGCTGCTCATTCTAATTACGAGCACAAGAGGCGATTGGTTTAAGTGTTTTTGCTTAGAAAGTGTTTTTTTTTTTCTCTCCCCTGTTTGTGTCTTTCTCATTTTCTGAACAAAAAAAAAAAAAAAAAAAAAAAAAAAAAAAAAAAAGAAAAGAAGAAGAAGAAGAAGAAGAACAAAGAACTTAGCTGCTTTTAAAGTCTTCAACTACTTACGGATGAGTTAAATCTATTGCTGATTAATGTGAATGGGCTTTCTCTTCTGCCCTCAGTCTTGCTCGGACACAGACAGTTTGACATTACTGAGGCATTTTGACAGCGTTAGCCTCCATATACCTTATATCTTGTGGTTCCTTTGAAGTAAACGATAAGAGAAATGACTTGCTCAGTAAATGAAGTGAAATAAAATAAAAATAATAAAAATAGGGGGAATAAAATCAACACATAAAGTGAGCTGAATAAAATATTTATTTATTTAGTATGTTCAGAGAGGTGTGCGGACGTTTATTGTTGGTAGGTAGCGTTTTGTCATATTCAGGTAATCTTTTAACTAAAGGATTTGGATTGTTAGGAGCGTTGTTATAAAAATTTGTGCCTAATTTGTGAATAAAATTTTTTAAGGTAGTAACATTCAAAGCTGCAAAAATATCATTATTTCACATGTACCATGGTGCATCAACTGCCCTGCGCAAGACCTTGTTCACCAAAATTTGATGTCCTTAATTCTTGATTTGCAGCTTCT
Source organism: Caerostris extrusa (assembly GCA_021605095.1). Lineage (NCBI taxonomy): Eukaryota > Metazoa > Arthropoda > Arachnida > Araneae > Araneidae > Caerostris > Caerostris extrusa. The sequence continues at coordinate 48,379 of BPLR01017022.1, read as the reverse complement.
TGCTCGGACAGTTTTGGAATGAGTATTTACAGCTGCCAAAATAAATAAATAGTTGATCTATACATGATTAAGTCCAAATGTAAGGAAAATAAAAGCAGCAGTAAAAATTTTTCTGCAAGGCTTGAATTTTCCATGCTACACATTTAAATATATTTAACTCTCTTTTTAGTCTTGTGGTTTCTTTTGTTTCCTAAAATGAATTCGCGCGTCTGTCATGGAGGTCTTCGGTGCGGAGTCTCATTCATTCTTTTGGTAGACAGCAATGTTTTCTTGTTCACTTAAATATCACCAGTTGACACGAAATGCATTCGTTTTTCTGTGCAAGGCAAATGATCCAAGTTATAAATAAACGTAGTCCGAAAAAAAAAAAAAAAATGAATTACATGTTTGACTCATTATTTTTCTAACAGAGATTATTTTCTGGTTTAGCTTATTGTGAAAAAAAGTGTCACTTTTTTTTTTTTTTTTTTTTTTTTTTTGCGTTCGAAGTCACAAAACGTTTTTTTTTTTTTTTTTTTTTTTGCACTTTTCTCCATTCATTCCTGTTTACCTTTTTACAGTGATTTAAAGCTCCTGTTCAACAAGAGATAATTTAATGATTTCATCCATAATAAAGATTTGCTCATTAGCAACCACACAACATTCACAGAAAAATAAAAAATAAAAGTGTTTATTTATGCCCTTTAATAACAAATATAAATTTAAAAATTACTTTTTTTAAGAAATTCCAAACAATCGATACATTATAGATTATTTTTTTTATCTACAGATATTATTAATTCATGATATTTTCATGTTTTTTGGAAATGTTTTCTTTTTTTTTATTATGTTTAAGTTTTTATCTGAAAATTTTGAACTGACACACATATACATTTTGAAACTGTGTTGATCATAGTTTAATCTGAATAAGTATTCTTGGTTTAAGTAATAACGCTATTTGCTTCAAGGATGAAATCGTAGTTAACGTTCAAAAACATTCTTTCGTGATGTTTACCATTTTTCATATATTTTTTGACGTTAGTATATATGGAGAAGCATTTGACCCTGACTTGATTTTTAACTGATAGTGAACATTTTGATTGTTCGTAATTAAAATTTTTCATCCATTTTAAATTTATTTAAAATTAAAAATGAATACACGAAATATTCCACTGAATGGAAGTTGTCGACGGAGCAATTAGCAAATTCTCGTTTAAACTCGGTGCGAGAAGTCTTTTTCTGGAATGAATCCATTTGAACTTGAACATCTATCTTCGAACCTAACGCTCTTCTCGAAAAGCAAAACATTTTGGAATGAGCGATCCCACATGAAAAATAATTTTCAGTGTTGATATTTCCAGTAACAGAGGATTTGTAAACGTTATCTCCGCAAAAATATTTTCGAAAAAATATTACAGCTTTTGTTTCTGACGCTGAGATAAATGAATAATGTCTCAATATATAATATATATATATATATGTATATTATTTTGTTCTCAAATTACAAAAAATTAATTACTACATTTTCTGTTTTCTGTACTATGATATATGATATAGAATGAATAAACACGATATGAAAACATGACGCACAAGATTACAAGCATATCATGAATATAGGATACGGCAGGGTATATAAATATTTTAAAAGTGTACTGTTTATAGAGTATAAAATAATAAAATATCTTTAAAATGAAAGTATGCACTTAGAGAAATTGTTAATACTTATAATGGATTTTTTAAATGGTTAATTGTTCATTTTCTTCTCTAAAATGTATTCCTTTGATGATTTTCTATTTGTTATATGTATCGCAAATTATAATCCTGTGCTGCCCAATGTAAGATTGTTTAGAGCCAAATTTAAGATGCCATGATTCTTTTAGAGAAGAAGTATTTGTATAATGAAAAGGTTCTTCACAAGAACATAAATTATCGTTTAAAGGTCTATTAGAATGGAACCACATTCATTTATAAGTAAATTTTTTTTTCTCTGGAAGGAATTCTATAATTTTTGGCTAATTAATAATATTATTCTATAATTCTATAATTCGATTTCGAAAATATTTCGTCCTGTATTGCTGCAGTTCCAATCTTGTTGCCATTCCTCTAATAATTTTAAAAATTATTTTTGAGGACTGAAATTGGAAATGGATGGCAAATTGCCGCTGGTTCACACATAAACATGCAGAAAGTGTCAGCATTTGGAGAATTTTCTAAAGTTTTCAATTTATATATGAAAAAAGAAATAAACTTAACAATCTCCTCCTTTCCGTCTGACGTGCTTGCGAATTAAGTGCTCATCCATTTCTAAAAACAGATCACTACACAATGCGGTAAATTGCGAAATATAGTTTTTTAAGAAATAAACGATTCATGCCAGAATAAATTTTGCGAATTGTATTAATCTTAACGAAGCTTTAATTTCATTGCACACTTAATCCTGCATACTTGAATTCATGTTTTATTTTTCGTCCACATGTCACATATCTTTTATAAAGGCAGATGCTTTTTTAAAGAACAAAACTACTCAGCATTGAGAATAGTGTTGTTTTTCATTTTCTAAATAATATTTAGTTCTTTCTGGCATTCAATTAAATCGCTCAGAATAACACTGGGATATCTGCAGAGTTCGAACTTTACAGTCATACGTCACTTTTACCGTTGGTCGATGAAAATAATTTATTGAAGGGTTGTCCATTTTGATTGTTCTTTTTTCAAGGATTCTGTATGTTTACGTTTTTATCTCTTAATCTCACTTCACTCTAATTATAATACGGAAACTGTTTAAGGGAGAATGCAGAATTTCTCCCATTTTTCATTAATTACTCGCTAAGTTCTTTTTTTTATTACACAATTAAACATTCTTTTTTAGAATGAGGATGTTTAATTAAGGATACCTCTTAATAACGTCAACCTTCTCAGAGCAATATTTAACGACATCGACTTTTGATGTAAGCGAAGTTTCTCATTTCATGCTTTCGTAGTTTAATGGAGTACAGCGAAGATTCTGAGTACTGAAATGAATGTATATTGTTAAAAAATAAATTAAAATTAAAAAAAAAAAAAATCGGAATTTACGAATTTTAAATTTTAGAAAAATACATTTTTAATGAGCAATAAACATAAATAAATAAAGCATATTATGATATGTCATTGAACACATCCATGCGTATTAATACATTAAATGTACCGAAGGAGGAAATTTGTCACATGCTATGGTGAGTCCGAACTCAGCGTTGCGAAATTTGTACGCGTACACCTTATTTAAACAGTCCAGTCACATTAATGTGACCATCACCTACTTTTGACGTCGAATTGAAATAACCTATCACAAAAAGGTAGGTGGCAGCACATTGCAGTGGAGTGTATATAAAGAATTCCACTTAAATACCACTTAATACCACTTTCCACACTCCCTTAGAGCCAGAATATACAAGAGTGTATATTCTGGCTTTTGAGGTGGGCACATTAATGTGACTGAACTGTGTAGTTTGTTACGTTACATTGGAAATATTAAATAATTGTAATAAGGACATAATACTCTATAACGTTTTGATTCAAATAAATATTTAACTAATTAGTAGTATAACCACAGGACACACGCTGAGTACGAACCATCCTGTGTCTGAGATCGAAATTTGAAACACGCTATTTCCGAAATCCCTGCTACAGTATTATTAATTTAAATTTTACGATACATAACTATCCATGCTCATATTTTTCAAAGTGAACAGCCCATTTTATTTAGTTTAAGTTAGAGTTATTCTTAAAAATTCCTCGCCGTAAAAATTCTATAATTATATTTTATTTCTATAGATTTATTATATATTTCAATATTTATATTTCATAACATTCTTCATACTGAAGCGTGAAAATTTTCTCATTTAAAATTGAAATTAACAAAGAGGTTAAATGCTATGACAAAAGAATATATAATATATATACATACATACATAAATTTTGGGGAAAAAAAAAAGTGCCCTAGATATTAATGTTTCCTTTTATTTTATCACGTTTAATTACTTTTCCTTGTCACCGATTTTTTCCCTCGGTGACTTTTTTTCCTTTTTTACCAATCCTAAATTTCAGCGGGCCTAATGACATCTGGCATCCGTTATTCACGGCGGTGGCTTCATGTCGCGAGACATCACTCATATCTGCACGATATGACCGAAAAGAAGTGTTTTCGCGTGAGTTATGAGCAGGCCCCTCATTCATCATGGACATTCGCAACGCTCTCTATTTTTACTCACGCTCACGAGAACTCGTACCCGCATTTGTCAGGACGAACTGATATTAAGTTTCTAATTAGGAAATATGCCCTCCGTGTGTCAAGCCTTGTATCTGCCAGTAACTAGCGTTACTTCGAGTAATTGCTCTAATACAAACTAGTACTGTTTTTTCTTTATTCCGTTCTTGCAGTCACGGGGTGTTAAAGATAAGTTTGGGAAAAAAAGTAATAAAACGTCAGAGAGGGTCGTTTTGATACCCGTGGCACTTTGACGCATTCCGTTCCCAGAAGACGGATTGGGAGCATGGTTGGTAGGAGGAGCAATTTTGCCTGTGACTTGGCTTCTTTTTGAACTCTAACGAAGCATTCGCACTTACTTTGTGAAGTAGTTTTAGCAACAAACACTCGTTCTGTAACAGTGTCGCCGGTTCATTTTGATTCCAAACTTTATGAGACCAAAGACCACCAAGAACGGTAGAGGGTGCTATAAAAATGATATCGATTAACTGACGCTGCAATTTTAGGAGAAAAAAAATATATTCTGATATAAAATTGAATATTATCTGCATCTCCAAAGTCCATTCTGTTGGACATTTTTAATTGGTATGGAAAAAAAAAAAAAAAAAAAAAAAAGAAATGTCAGTTTAGTTCTTCAATTCTTCCAGTCTGTTAAAGATGGACAGTCCAGTACCCCCATCGATGAAGCGAAACTTGACATATTTTTCTTTTTATCGGTGAGAACCTTGCTCTATAAGCACTTGAAGAGGACAACCAACAAGAGCCAACTACGGAAAATATGTTAAGTAAATTATACAAGCATTATTTAAACTGATAATTTTTTTTGAATAATTTCAATTTGGTAATATATATTTTGTAGTATGTTATGTAGTTTATCTGAAAAAATTGGTTAACAAAAATATTGGGTCTCCAGAGGATATATCCTCCATATCATGCGTTTAGAAATTCAATGGGTAGATAAAAGCGTTTATCCTTAAACGACATTTTTTTCTGTGGTCTCTCGGGAAAATTCCAAGAAATTTTTTTTTTTTTATGCTTGTCATGCGGAAAGGGAGAACCCCTACATTCCAATCGAAATGACCCTTTAATTTACCACAAAACTCGCATCAACAACGTTACCATATCAAAACAACGTCAAGGTCACAAATTCAACATGGTAACAGTAGATGCAACTCATTACTGTTATTACTGAACTATGTTTTTCATGTCCAGTCTGAAATATTACTAACTTCCAAAACTATAAAAATTTGGAAAATCTAAATCTTTCATCGTGTTGATGAAGGATGAAAGATTCTAATAGGGTGGTGGGTCGTCCTAGAATCCAACACCTCCCCCACTCAATTTCCACTGTAATATTTCGGGATCCAGACGTGCTACAGGAGTGATCAAGGGTTCATTTGAAAAATCTCAGCGAGGTCCTACTTATTGTAACTCTAGAAGCCACAATGAAATACAATGAGTAAATATCTGGAAAAATTTTAAAACGTCGGCTCCTATGAAGGTGCAAGTAAAATTCGAGAAAAAATGCATCGAAGGTGGTAAACGAAATCAAGACGAATCCAAAATGGATAGACAGCGTGATTGCAGGGTCGAATGGCCACGAACTGACTTTTTAGAATTCCATCGACCCCTTCACATTTGCCACACATTTCGGAAACGGAAGTACCTGTTTCGGAGTATCTATGGAGTAAATATACCCCTGAAAACCTCCGCATAATCATTAATATAGTTAAATTTACATTATTGAAATTTCATTGTGAATTCAGATAAAAAAAGAAAAATTTACGCTATTAAGTTAAATAAAAAAAAAGAAGTAAGTTAAGTTACTCAGGTACAAATTAGGGCCAACGGCCATACCATGCTGAATATACCGGTTCTCGTTTAGAAGCAGCATTGGGCGCGGTCAGTACTTCTGGGAGGGTGACCACCTGGGAACACCGCGTGCCGTTGGCTTTCAGAAATTTGGGACCTGAATGGCCGAGTGTCTAGCTCTCTGGTGCTCGATGCCACAGGTTTCGGGTTCGAATCCCGGCGGTGCCATGGATGTTTGTAGTGGTTCGGAATCCACTTTAAGCCGTAGGTCCCGGTCTCCTATGACTGTAAGATCGTCACGGAGCCAAAGTCAGACATTCTACCTACGGGTGCCCCATCACAACAGAAGCTGCTTCCTTCCCCTTCAACCATGAGTACGTATGGGCTCGTGGGCTTGGCCAGCCAAGTGGGATAAGAAACAACAAAACAACAACAGGTACAATTAGGAGTCCGTATCACGTTTCCCCCACAGACGGTTAGAGAATTAATGAAAAATAAAAAAAATGTAATTTAGAAATTAAAATAGATGCATTAGAAATGAAAACATTAACTTCTTAAGAATTTTAGATATTATTCGGAAAAAAAAAAAAAAAATTACGATAGCCAGTATTTGTGTTAGTTTTGCGCATCGTAGCAATAATTGAAAATTTAAGGAGCCAAATAGACACCTCAGATTTCCAATTTAACTGTTTTGGTTATTTTGAGTCCCACGAATTCTTTTTAGACGTGGGAAGGACTCAAACGTCGCATCGCAAACACATTTCAGTGACTTGCAGGGCAAACTTTATGTAGCCTGCTTGATTAACCAGGTTGTGCCGTGTGTTAACAAAGGTTCTGTTTCAATACGTGTCTATTCGATTTCCTATTTCATCCACTCTCTGCCGATGTGTCCACGGGGAATGCTTCTTTTTATTTCTCTCGACGAAGTGTCTTCCGCAACATGACTCACCCTCTGTGAGAACTCCGAGAGATGCTCGTTAGATGGACAGCGTGTAATTACGTCAAGTTATTTCCAAGTCCGCCGCGAGCCCTTCCCCCTCGTTTAACGTCGTCTGCAGTTAATGCAGTTTGCACCCGACCTCCGAAGAACACGCAATGCGTGTAATTAGGCGCTATTTAGATAGTTGTGAAGACCAAGTTCCCACCGTATTCAAACGAAAGTATCTTTTTTTTCGTTCTGCTGTACATTAAAATGAATGTCAAAACACAAGTGGAAAATTATTACAAAATTTCAAAAAAGTCAATCATGTACGCCAGAGATGGGCAAACTTTTTTTCGGTCGCAGGCCAAAAATCGAAAAAAAAAAAAAAAAGTTTGGCGGGCCAAGATAAATTTTTCTAAAATTTTAAAAACAATATGCAAGTATTACAATTTAAATATGTTAATGAGATGAGTGAAATTGCAATGAGACACACTGGTTTATCTTTTACAACTGTAAAAAATATTTGCAGGTCCATTCATCATTAAAAACACGGCACTCTGAATCAACTTTACGTTTTTTAGTAGCCATTTTGGGGTTGATATATTTTACGAATAACCCAAACAAGCACTAGATACGCTATACTTTTAATAATTTCACCACTATTCACAATGATGCTATCTATCCACAATATTTCCATGCGCAATCAATAATATTAGAACTCGCACCAAAAGAAAAAAGCCGCTGTCTGGAGCTTAAAATGCGCAGTCTGCCACATGTGAGCTCTAATTCACCAATAATTATATTGGATTCTCAAATGTCTGCTCCCCGAGAAAGATATAACGTATCCCTGATGTATGCAGTTCAAAATTTTCTCAGATTTAAAAAAAAGGTCAACATAAACAGAAAAAAAAAAAAGCAATATTTGCACAATAAAAATTATAATGATAAAAGAAAAAAGCGAGAAAAATTGAAGAACAGTTATACTATCTATTCTTTTCTATCAATAAATGATTTTTTTTTAATGTAATTGCGATAAAACGATAGTCAATAAGCAAAATAATCAGAAAATTTAATAAATTATTAAAATTGTGTTAATAAAATCAGGGTAGTAGTTTGTTTGTCACAAGAAAGTTTAAATCAAAATTCATGCAATCGAAACATGTTATGGTGAAAAAAATATATGAAATCGGCGTAAAAATTTCATATTATTGCTTCTAAGCACTATTCTTCAATTGTAATTTCTTATAAATAATTACTTCTGGTACGAAACTTGAATTTCATTATACCAGGTGATAATTAAATCAACTGTAATAGACATTATTGGTCCTTAGACGATAATACTAAAAAACAGTAAACATAAGATTATTAAAAAATATCTTATTAAAATTACTAATCAGCAGCCACATTACTATTGAAATTACCGTATAAAGTAGAAATCAAATTTTCAAGAATAGCAATTCTATAGCAACAATGCAATTATTGAGCTACCGACTTGGATGTTTAATAAATATACTTCGTACAATTATGAGCAACCAGCTTGGTTATTTAATGTCATCCTATATTGGGCGACGCCCGTTCCCTGAATTTCGTTATCCATAAACCAAAATCATATTTCTTTTTTCAATTCCTTCTATTAGCTCACACTCTTCCTATATATATCTTGTTCAAATTTTCAATCGCTAATAAAATACTTTTTATTCATCCACTCACGTTCAAATACATTTTTTTAACTTGTAGTGGATGATACTGGATGTTGATATAGTTTTCTTCAAATATTAATTCATTCATTAAATTTAATTAATAAATTTCAGTTTTATAGGGGAGAAAAACATTTCTCGTATATAAGATATTTAGCAGGACATGAATTTAGGAATGAATGTCAGTGGCGAAGCGTGTAGATCGCTGGAAAAAATTTTCTTTTTTCAGATTTTTGTTTTATTCTGGGTTCTAGTCTGAGTCAAGGAGTGAATAAAATGGAAAATCATGTGAATAAATTAATGAGACAAAGAAAGTGTGTGTCAGAGAGAGAGAATTTTGTCTAACTTAAAAAATGAATGAAAATTATTTATAAAGGACTTTCTGCAATATAGTGAAAAAAAAGTATGAATTGATTTAAATTTTTTTTTTTATATTACGTGTTATTACTTCAATTCATTAAAATAAGAGGCAACGAAGCTAAGTTTCACATAAGAAAATATTTCGCAGACACCCGTCATTCGCGCAGATCGTTGCAAACCTATTCTAGAGTGACATATAAACAATTCAAATTGCACCACAGACATAATGGACCAGTCTACTAATGAGTAGGCTACATTATTGATTTATTGTAATAATCAGCAGGCTACATATAGATTGTTACAATAAAAAAATTAAAAAAAACGCCGCCAAAATAACGCTTTTTTAAAAAAAGTGCTTGTGTATGTCATCGAAAATCCAATTATTTAACATTTAATTTGATGGACTTTTTCCAATTAGTTATGGTCTTTAAAATGTAGTAGCAGTAAAATGGAAACAACACATCCACATAATTATAAAACCCCATTCATTATTTCCATCGAATTTTTATAGGTACACATAAAGCACAGATATGAGCGATTCACAAAATACAACAAACGTTTGCTTGCGCCATGGAATATTTACAACGAAAGTTGGCTCGAATCCATCTTGACCAAGACAGTGTCACCTCGAATCTCAATACGAAACTTTTGTTCAGAAATATCTGAAAAATCTCGTTGGATTCCCTCAGTAAAAACAATTCGAAGATCTGATTCTCCCATTTAGGTGGACCTACCTCTTCGGTGTACTCTAACGTACCTTACTTTGGAGACCAAGTTTTAAATAATAACTCTTTTATTGATTTAATTTTTTTTTTTTTGTCGGCTTCATATTTGTGGCGACATCACGCACCTCATACAAGAACATGCTTACACCCTGTGAAAGATGCGGTTCATTATTCCAGACATCCACCACCACAATTCCATAATTTCATTCGGATTTCGAAGCCTTCTTCGTTGTTCGCGCGGGAAATCCGACGACGAAGAGAAATCGAGTCAGCGCTGTCGGAAATCATTAGCTGCTCTTCGCGTTGCCGCTAATGGCGGAATTTGCACGTCTAATGGCCCGAGGAAAGAGAACAGAAAAAGAAAAAAAAAAAAACGAGCCTTTCAACACACAGTTGTGACTGACTGAGGGCTCCAGCCACCGAAAGAAGTGCCATCCATCACAAAGGGCAGCGGGTTTTCAACTTTTTGCCTTTGCGCCCGTCTAAACTTGCTGTCAGCTCCCACACCTCAACCATTTTTATCATTAAAAGTCATAGAAGCCGAAATGTTTTATCCTGCTTTTTTTTTTACTAAAAATACACGGCAGGAGCACCCTAATTGGGATTCAGTTTCGGAACTCGAGCAACCACATCCGAATCGAAAGTTTGTGTGTCCATACCAGAAATGATCTTGATAAACGAGTAAGTCAGAATAGGCTCGAGGAGGTGTGAGAGCCCTAGATCTCTGATAATGTTCGTCCAAAATTGTGATGGAAATGTCAGTGTTCAGTGTTGTGTAGCAAGCCTAGTTCATCTTTCTGGGTAACGCTGAATTTGCCATATAACTACTTTCTCAGGGCAGGAAGTTTAGCACAAAAGGACCGCATTCAAAAACATCCTATTACCAATTGATGCGTGTAATGTTTTTTTATTCAAAATATTTTTTATTTACATTGTTCATGACATTTCTTTCAAGAGAATTTTTGACTCAATGTCCCAAATTTGCGTGTTTTAAGAAGAAAAAAAAAAAAATCTACCAGACTGCATGTGCAGAAAATGCAATGACAGCAACGCTCATCACAAGCGGACTAGAACCTTCAGCATCGTTATTATCAACTGTATTTTTCTACTGTAATTCGTACCTGCTATTACAAACAAAAAAAAAAAAAAAAAAAAAAAAAAATTCTAAGAATTACTCAGTAAACATAAAAAAGAATGATGCGTTAGAATGCAGCATGCAAATTAGGTGAGTAAGTGCCCCTTTAAAATTAAAAAACAAATTTTAAAATTAAATTGTAAAATCAAAAATTTTATACCTATTCCTGTTTACGTTTCGAAGATATTTATGTTTTTCATTGAACTTCTGTATGAAATAAATGCAAAACATTTTAGCTGTTCTTCATTTCAATTATAATAATAAGCATGTCATGAATGTGTATTTATAAAGATTCATTTATTTACGAACTCATTCGTATGAACTAGCATGCATTTTTTAAAATATTTAGTGAAAAATATTAATTCAAATAGTCTTTATTCAAGCAGTTATGAACACTATTGTGAACAATCCTAATAATTCATAAAATTTAATTTATTATATCAATATTTTGTTTCAAATTAGAAACATCACAATAATACATGTAAATCAAAGTGTTTTATCATTTTTAGTACATGCAGTTTACTTGGATACGTTTCACTCAGAGGTTGAACACATCCAAAATGTACGGGGGAAATGCTGTTTAATTGCACAATGTGCAACGCATTTGTCTTGGAGAAGAAACAAAATGAAAGGAAATGAACCTTTACTCTTTTTGAAAGAAATCAGATTAGCGTAAATAAAATAACCGCTAAAAAAAGTGGCGATTCTTATACGAACATCTTTAAATTTTCTAATGTTAGTAAAGGTTCTCAAAAAATGTAATTAAAAAATAATACCAATTAGAGAAAAAGGATATAAAGGACATTTTTTTATGCCTACAATATAAAAATATTTACTTATTTAATTTTAGATTATTTTCTTAATTCTTAACAGCTTCTAAATGAGTTTAAATTTCAATCTTTCCCTCTCGAGAAAATGGCTGTTGGTTTAACGCACTCATTTGAGAAGCCTCAGGTAAAAATATTAAAGAGATCATGAGACCGAATTCGCGCAACACAAACTCTCATGATTTCTATTTTGTTATTTCCCATCACAGTGGTGATTAGAAATGTGAAATTTTCTAATATTTAATGAGGTTTGGTTTGGGTTTGTCGCTCTGCGGTAATCTTTTGCGGGCTAAACAGACCGGGACCTACACTTTAACGTGGATTCCGAACCACACTCAAACATCCATGCCACCGCCAGGATCTAATATTTAATGAGGCCAGAGCAGCCTGGTGGATTGTGCATTGAATTTCTGGAGTTCGAGTCGAAACATACAAAGCGAACCGAAGATTTCCGTGTTTATTCCGGGGATGGGTACGAGTTTCTTTCTGTTCGAGTGGAGGAAGAAAACGCTAACCTTTCAGAAACCACTCTTGGGAGTTTTCACTAAAAATTGCACACAATGACACAATGTTGGTGTAATGTAGCATGTCCCTCATTGTGCACTCTGGGTAACGCTGAATGTGCTACATATTCACTGCTCTAGTGATGAATAACTTAAGTCAAGTGCCTTGCTTTCGAAAATAACGATAACTACTATTTCCTGAATGCCTTACTTCCTCTTCAATTGAGCGCAATAACTTATATGCTTTATAGTGGAGGATACGAAATATTACAAACGGCGCCAGATAGAAAGCTCCTGCGTGCCTGTTCTGAACTGGGTACGAAGGGCCCTTCCGCCAGGTTGGTTGGTTGGGTTTTTATGGCACAAGAGCCAGATTTGGCCATACTGCGCCAAACAACGGTGCTTTTTAAAATTCTGGTTAAAAAAAGTCGAAAAATGGAATTGCGAGAACAGGTAAAATACAGTATGAAGTAAAAACATGGGGTGGTACATTAATATTTTGATAAAAATCTTAATAAAATCGATGCTGTAAAACATTGACAATTAAGAAGCAAGTAAAATACTAACCATTCCATGAAAACAAGATAAAATAGTGCAACAAACAAAATTGAGTTTATGCCTTTTATTTAAAAGGCATAAACTCAATTTTTACAAGAAATAAAAAAAGATTTGCATGGGGAGCGTCTCCCAGCAAGTCGAATAAAGTTGGAAGCTCACAACCGAAAAGGTGTGTCTTGATTCTTTTGAATCTTGGGCATTGGACCAGTATATGTTCGACAGAGAAAACAGTGTCACACGTGGAACAATTAGGAGCAGGCTCTGAGCGAAGTAAATGTGACTGTGTAAAATAAGCATGGCCTATACGAAGTCGTGTCACCTTGACACTTTGTCTGCGGCTAGGCTCCAGGAGAAAAAGAGGGCTTGCTGAACCCCTAGATACAAGCCTTGTGAATTTTCTTAGATACCTGGGTAGCAAAATGGGATGTAATGTAGTCAATACCTCGTTGACAGGCTGATTGTTATACATATCCGCTGTTCTAGTGGTAAGTAATGTTGCGGTCAAGGTGCCTGGCATACAAAAAAGGATACCAACCACAACTTCTTGAATGATTATATTTTCCTGATTAAATTTGGTAACTATTGTTGCCCAAAGTATTGGGAATCATGCAAATATTTCTCTTTCGCTTTGCATTCAGATCCGACGTCATATGCTGAAGGCATGTGATGGGTCGTGACGTCAGGCACGGAAATGTATATTGATATGTAAATCAAGTATTGTGAGCTCGATGGTCGGCTTGCTGCGGATAACATGTTTTTGATCATGATTAAATAGCAAAAAAGTATGTTTTTGTAAACTTTTAATTTTCTACCTTTATGTATAATAAATATTTACTTTCTTAATTTATTAAAGTGTAGTAATGTTTGCTTCTTCTATACTCCACACCGCGGCACTTGGCTAAATTTTCCGACAATTATTCGCAGGCGCTCGACGTCGCAAAGCAGCCTTGTTCGAAATAATCCTTCTCCGAATGCATCCCACTGCTTGATCCACCCCCGCTTTCAGAAGACGGCGCCCGATCGATTCGGAGGAAGGGGGTTTTCGGGCAGGCAGCGGGAAAAAAAAAGGGGGCAAGGGCCGGGGTTAATTGTTCGTAATGCGAGTCTAAAACGCGCTCATTACGCCCTCCATGCATTAACCCTTGGTGTCTTTTCAGCGGAAGCACTAATGCATGGGAAGATCCCATTAAATTTAGCGGAATTAACTTCTGCCGATTCCCCCTATCAACGGCAGACGGCCTCTTTGAAAGAGAGAGCGGATGTTTTCAAAGGGAATGTTTTTCGATAGCAGGATGGAAAAACATTTCGGGGGGATGGGGGTGGCTGGGGGATGCTCCGAGAGTCGTGATTTTCGTCGCTCGAGATGAGAAGGAGAGAGAGGCCTTCACATCTCTGATGAAAACTGTCAGTATTTTTCGTGGCTCTCTGTCCTGCACCAGATAAAAGCATAAAAAATTCACAGCGAACACGAAATAGACTTTACAGATATGCAGTTAACTGACACTCCATTGAGTGGTTCTTTATTGTGCACCAGGTAGAAACACAAAATAAACTCATGAAACATGAATTAGATTTTATACAGATGTAGTTAACAGCTATTAGTAGCACAAAAATTAAACATGCATATATCTTGCTTCATATAAACTGTTGTTGTTGTCCCTCATGGAAGGAGGTGTCCCTCAAAAAACAAAACAAAAACTGTTGTCCCTCATGGAAGGAGGGAAGAGGGGTGCAGCTTCTGTTCTGATGGAGCACCCGTAGGTAGAAGTTTGACTTCTAACGCTCTTATAGTCATAAAACACCGGGACCTACGGCTTAAAGTGGATTCCGAACCACTACAAAAATCCATGGCACCACTGGGACTCGAACCCGAAACCTGTGCTACCGAGCGCCAGAGTGCTAGACACTTCTGCCATTCAGGTCCATGTAAACCGTTGATTATTTAAATTTAAACATTATTTCCCGCTCAGTTAAATGGGAAATGAAATTTTGCTCCTCTGCCCTCTTGAAGAATTCCTTCAGGCATAGGATGAAATTGTACAAAACAATTGAATCAAAAACGTATGCAGTACGACGGATGAGATGGGCAGCAAAATTTTCCTGCATAATTAAACAGATTTGGATATAGGAGTACGATTTTGCATTATTACATTGATAGTGATACTTGCAATAATTTGAAAAGCCATAAGAAACTGTGAAACACTGCCACGCCCAATTAGATAAGAAAATATAGTTCCATATTTTCAGAATATTCGATCTTTCACTCGATATGCGAGCACATGGCGTTCCTTTCTCACGCAGTTTCTTCATCACTTTGTTGTATTTTCTGCAAACTGGGTTTTTCTTAGTAAAGTATTGGATTATGAACGCGTCCATCCTACATTTTTCACCTTTTGGGGGATTTTTTAAAAAATGCAAATAATGATTTATATTAGGAAAAAGCAATAATTTTAACTACTGCGTTGCAGTTTGTAAACGTGAATGAAATGATGAATCGGAAGAAAACCAGATATTAGAAACCAGTTGCACTCCCTTCAGCGGCTTTCGATAAAAAAAAAATGGCATTAGAAAGAGATGATACTGTTTGATGCAGACATAGAGCTTGCACATTCTCAATACTTCGTAAAGCTGGAATGAAAGCTCTCCATCTTCTGCAGCGTAACATCTCAAAAGATGCGACCAATTGCAAAAACGATCCAACTCCCTCCCTTTCAACATTATTATTTGCACAATGTCATAAAAGTTTTTGTTTTTCCCATTGTAAAGTTGTGCCTCTTTTTCCACATATTATTACTTAGTTGAATGTTACTAAAAGTCTCCTTTACAAACATCAATGGTGAAGTGCCAGGTAATAATTAAAGTGCCTTAATAGCATAACCTAGAAAATATGGAATAGCCTTAACCTGGAATACGCCAAACCAACCATTTATTCATTTTGTGTAACAAACCATTCGACTATTCAGACCAGGTCCAGAAGCTTACAAAATGAAGGATGTGCAATTTGAAACATTAAATGAAGATTTATTCACGTTGCTTTTACTAATTAACCCTTTTAATTTACACGTTCAAAATCGATTTTCTTAAACTGTGAAATTTTTAAAAATTAATTTTATTTAAACTGCCTGATTTTTTCACTGTTCTAAGACATCTGCCACATTTTGAAAAATATAACTTTTAGAGTGTCTACCTACCTTTCATTTTGAACAATTGTTTATAATAAAGAGAAGCATGTAAAAACCTGCAATCTATGAGCATCGCATCGATGTGAAGAAATGAAATGTTTTGACAGCCAACATAATTTAAAAATACTCCGATATGCGGAACATAAAAAAAAAAAAAATGGCTTTTTGTGTAATACCATATTTAGAAATAACGTTTAGCTCAGGATTATTATTATAAAAGGGGTTATTATGAAAAAAAAAAAAAAAGTGCATGATAATTTTTATTCTGAGATCAATTTCTTTTATGCACTAAATGAATTTCTGACTATTGTTCGTAGTGGTTGTTTTTAAAAACAGGATTAAAATTATTATTTTTTTAATGGATAATTTTCCGAAATGTTCAAGTTGTGATTTAAAAATTAAAATTTTAAATCTCCGTAATAACAAAACTATTTCAAGTTGTTTTTTCACAGCTAATGTTTTTTTTTCAACATTTTATTGTTTATATATAAATATATATATGTATGCAATTCATAACTATTTTTAACAAGTAACATAATAAGCAAAATATCGCTCACCACATCACGTTGTCTACAATAGAGAAATACATACATCAAAAGAAATTGCGAACTCACCTATAAAAACCAAAACAAATTATATTAGAATAATAAATACATGATTGTACATGCTCATACATTCTAAATTGTTGTAATGTTATGAACAGGAGAAAAAAATCTTTAAATATTTCACAATGACAATTTTTTACAATGTATCAAATAAAATTCTTAAACATCTACTTAAAGAAAATAGCAATCATGACTGCGACATTCATTTAAAATAAAATAAATATTGCCAGCAAATTAAAATTTTTTATAAATATTTATTGTACATTGATACAAATTTTAGAGATTATAAAAAAAAAAAAAAAACATCAACGGTAAACTACACTCAAAAGACATAGCATTTGATTAAAAACAAACATTTAAAAATAAAAATATTGAAAAAAAATGTGCATTAAATTAAAGCTATTTTTATACTCTTGAAATCATAATTCATATTCCAAGAAAATGTTCACAAAAAAAAAAAAAAAAAAATTAGTGCCGTTATTCTTTAATTTTTTGTTTCTTCTAAAAAAAGTTTTTTTCAAATTATTTTTCATTTTCCAAAATAATTTTATTCCAAATAATATGTAATCAAACAAATTTTCTTTTTATAGCTCAATACTGAATCAGCAGTTTGATATAATTTCAAATTTATAATTCTTACGACACGAAAATAAACAAATAGAACAGAGAAATTATCTTGACGACTCAGCATAAAATGAATAACCTACAAAAAAAAAAAAAAAAAAATTCTCTTTTTTTTTTTCGCGCATATCTCTAACTTTAAAGGCAATACCAGAGCAGATATCGTCAAGATTTATGGAATAACCCACACATGTGGGCAGTTAACACATCAAGGCTCCACGAAACCGAAGGAACATGGTTTGATTTATTGTTATGGTGTTCCACAGTACGCGAAATAGTGAGCAAGAAGAGTTAAAAATACATATACCAACTTAATGGTGTCAATGGAGGGAAAAAAAAAAAAACCATCCCAGAAAAACATTGCACCCACTACAACTATTTTCACCATTTCAGCAAAAAATTTTTTTCCTTGATGAAAGGGGCAGAAAGGAAAATGGCGTAAACATTGCAGAAATATTTTTTACTGTGATAAATGGAGACTCGCAGTGGAACGAAGGAGCATGTTTTCGGTAACAAATGGAATTGTTCAGGGGGCATTGGTGTGTGTGTTGCGTTTTATGACTCCGATTCATAACGGGAGTAATGGTCGCAATTGTGACGAATGAATGTCGCTGCTGCTAAGAATTAGCATGCATCTCCCGCAGTAATGCGCGTTTAGTGTCGGAATGTCTCGGAAAAGAAATGTCAGCAATAACTCGGCTGGCGTGCGACACATTCATAACAAAAAAAAAAAAAAAACAAATTGTGCCTTATATATTTTATGTTTACTAATTATTATACAATGCCATTTTAAAGAAATGAAATTTTGGTTCGATGCAACAAACTTTCTGATAAAGGATCCTCGTTCAGTTTTTTCTTTTCTTTTTGTACAGTAGAACCTCTGTTAGTTGAACTTCAAGGGAGACGCCAAATAATTCGAGTTATAGAGTTTTTGACTTATGAAGGATTTCGACTTAACGCGGATTTTGTAAGGAAATATTCGACTTGTAGACGTTTAGATTCTTTCTAACTTATTTTGAGTTAGAGAGGTAAAATATATGTTTATTTGCAACTTAAAAGTTATATTATGTACTACAATAAAAAATCAAAGTAATTCCGAAACAACCTCAAAATTAAAAATATTATGTATTTAAAAAGTCAGTTATTATTATGATTTTTTTTTTTTTTTTTTTTTTAGACACTTCGATCTTTTTCTACCTATAGCATGATCTAAGCTATAAAGAGCAGAAAATTCTTTTTCTTCCGAGTTGCTATTTCATAGAATTGGTTATTATATTTACTGTCTAAGACTACTACTGTTTACTATCTAAGAAACAATGACTTGCATTGTCGGCAAATCCTTAAAGTCAGTAACTTATTTTTCTTCAAACTATAGAGGTAATTAGTTTCAAATGATCGAGTTGTAAACATTGTAAATTCAAGCATTGCTAATGTTCGAGATACAGAGGTCCAATTTTTTTTTTTTTCGAGTTACGGAGGGAAAATGTGTACCGAAATGGTTTGTGGGGATTGACTCATTATTTCAATATATAGAGGCTTGAAATTTCGAGTAATGTCGAGTAAAAAAAATTTTTTTTTCGAGTTGTGGAAGTTTTCGACTTATCGAGGTTCTACTGTATATCCCGCGACTGTGCAGGAGTTGGATACTTTAAACTGATTTTGAGTTCAAGAAGAAAGAAAAAACAAATGTGCAAACTATGTGAATGACAAATCGCAACTACAATGCGAAACAGCTATGTCCTCCTGTGCTATGTCCTCTGTAATGCTGAATTTGCTGCAGAACTGCCTTTCTAGTAACCAATGATTTCAGGTCTTTTGAAAATAGCAACAACATTTATCTGTTCATAATTTATTGATTCAGAATTAAAAGTATAAAATGTTTAGCTGTTATCAAACATTTTTATGAATGTCGTGTATCTTTCTGAGAATATCTTCAGATTCCAGATCAAAAATACCTGGAATTTGTAAAAGGCCATCTACAATAACTAACCCTAATTAAGAAATAGTTAGCTGGTCCCATTTTCTTTCCCCAAAACGACTGAAAATAGCGTTTCAAAGTTACTTAATCATAAAATTAGGAAATATAAACCAATATATTTCATGTACTTCAGGATAGTATGGCTTGACTTGACTAAATAACCTTTTGTATTTTAATTTAATAAATTTTGTTGAGACAAAAAAATATCTAAAACTGAAATTTAAATTTATAAAATTTCAAAGCAGAAATGTCCAATGTATTACTCACCTCAATTAAAATATTCGTATCTACAAAAAAACATAAAATCCAAAGTAAAAATTTAAATAAGAATCCAAACAATAAATAAATGTCAGCCATGAGTGTGAAACGTTCTAAAAATCACATCATGTATTCCACGGAGTTGGGCTTAACAAAAACATTTTTTAAAATGTAAGACATTTTAAGTGCTCACTTGCATTGAAACGCATCTCCTCAGAAAATAAAGGCATTTCTGGGTATCCAACACTCATATTCAATGCGTTTTTCGTAGAACTTTACAAAACAAATTTGCAATACTGAAATTTTATATAAAGTTATAAGAACTGTTGTAAAACTTTCATTAAAAGCTTTTTTTTTAATAAAATAAACAAAATGTTACAAAGTAACAAACAAAAATCTTATTTGAAAATAAGGAAACCTTAAATTTAAGATTTTACAAGCAAATTAAAATGGATTTAACTGCTTATATTTATTTCATGAAACACTAAAAAATGCACCCATTTCTAGAAACACTGCAATCATTTTAAACATCTCATACTTCTTGTGCTACATCTGATATTTTTAAGTAGATTATAATCAGAGTTATCATTAATTATTATTATTTTTGTCTGCAGAAGGTGGAGCATTTAGATTTTAAAATGAAATAAATGAATATTATGCTTTCTAAAAATTCTTCTTTTATTTCTCGTAATTATCAAAAGAAAATGATTTCATGAAATCTTATTACTTTACCATAAATAGAGTGGTACTATTTATAGGTGTGCTTGAACACAGTGTACCGACATTTTATAATGAATAAATAATAGGTTTTTTTAGGCATATTTTTTAGCTCTAAAGAAATCATTTCACTAAAGGATCAAAATTGAAAATTAAACAAAATATATAGAGTTCATTTAAAAAATCGCGAACAAAAAAATGTATTATACTGATGAAATCGAAGAACTAAGTCAAGCGATTTTAAAGCGATTAAAGGTTTTTTTAGGCATATTTTTTAGCTCTAAAGAAATCATTTCACTAAAAGATCAAAATTGAAAATTAAATAAAATATATAGAGTTCATTTAAAAAAATCGCGAACAAAAAAAATGTATTATACTGATGAAATCGAAGAACTAAGTCAGCGATTTGTATTAAAACCTATTAAATAGGATGATTCCTTTTCAATTCCTTCTATTAGCTCACACTCTCCCTATATATATCTTATACAAATTTTCAATCGTTCATAAAATACTTCTTATTCATCCACTCGAGTTCAAATACACTTTTTTTTGAACTTGTAGTGGAGAACACTGGATGTTAATTCAGTTTTTCAAATATCAATTCATTCATTAAATTTAATTCATTAATTTAATTTTATTTTTTTAGATTTAAGTTGCATATATCTAATAATAGATGGCGCCAGATAAATTTATTTTTTAAGTTTATGAAAATTATTTATAAAGGACTTTCTGCAATAGAGTGAAAAGAAAGTAGGAATTAACTTTACATTTTTTTTTATATTACTTGTTTAAGAAATATTTATGATTAAAGACACGACGAAAAGAAAATGTATAGCAGCTAATATTCTTGCGGTGTTATTAGGACATAGATTTCGCTTCTACAGAACATACTTTTTCTTAAAATTCGAATGGCCCGAATAATAGCTCCTCTTGCGAAGGAGCCTCCCTCGATTGTCATCAAGGCGTCTTCGGAGCGGCCATTCCGAGAAAAATAGGGCCCCATTTTTCATTCGCCTCGTTCCGAGCATTAGTCTAATTTTCGTGCAGGGGTCCTCCACTTCGCACTTTACAAGTCCGAATAATCTCTAAATAAAATGGCGATAAACTGCACGTTGATGTCCGTGTAGGGGATAAAAATGGCTCTTTTCTCAGTGATAGCTAATTACCTGTATCTAGAAACCTTTCAAGGAAAATTATTGGGAAAAAAAAAATAAAGAATTTCATTTCATATTAAATCGAGAAAAAGCTAGTAAAACTTTTATCTGTAAAGAGAGGATAAAAAAAAAAACCCCTTAAATATAATGGTTCGATTCACTCAATAGTGGAGAGATAAAGAATGAGATTTAAGTTCCTATTAGAACTTTTTTACATCGACCATGGATAACAAACGTAATTTCAATGCGAACATAATATTCGAATTAAATGGTTCCTGTCCATTTATTTTGTCAACAAAAGTCTCTTCTTAAAGAAAACAATTTTTTATTAGTTATCTCCAATTGCGGATAAAAAAAAAAAAAAGAAATAGCTGATAGGGATAATGTCCTGACTTTTTTTTTTTTTTTTTTTTTTTTTTAATGCTAGACATTTATTAAGATTATTTGCAAAATATTTAAATTCGAACTATAAAATATGAAATTCGTTTTAACTATGGGTCAACAACTTCAAAATTATGGGCTTGTTCCTGTTTCTAAAAAGTCCCGTGAGTGTTTTACTGGAAATAACATAGCTCAAATTTTCTTGTCATAATTACCATTCTATGAAGAAATTTTTTAAGAGATTTTCATTTTACCTAATTTTTAGTTTTTATACCAAAATTCAGTTTAGGTTAGTTATTTGATTCGATTTGTTCTGAAAAATAGTTTTCTGCAATAATAAAAATTCCAAATATGCATTTAAATATTAATTTTTTTAAAAACTAAACTGTTTTCAAATTTGGTGACGAATTTGACACTACATGCGTGGATTTTTCTCTTTAATACGATGTGTTCCTTTTCACATATATGATATCTTTGCAACGGATAACAAACGCAGCATTGATGACTTCATATGCATTGATAAAAATCAATTATTTATAATCAATTATTTTATTTTCTTCTCAAATAGAAAGCATTCCGCTATTTGTAAATGAAACAATATGCATTTTTTCGATTAGACATTTTACAATCATTTTAAGTGATAATTCTTCTACCATAATGGCTTCATCATTAACAATTTTTCATTAGTTCAAGGAGTAGTAAAACAACTTATGTATTTTTTTTTCAATTTCAAAACAATTTTAATGGCTTGAGTTTCTTTACTTTTGTTGGAATTGCTTTTTTTTAAATTACTGACTTTAATTTGAATGCTGCACACTTAGTAAACCAGCACGGATGCAGAATATGAAAAAAGCAAGATATTTAAGAACTACAGTATTTTTAAGGAAGTAAATTGAAATGTTACAAATTTTAAAAAATAATAATCATTTTAGGGGGAAAGAGGAGGAGGGGGGGGTAAAGTTTGCAAAACCTTTCCGCAAAAGATAACAACGGGAATTTATTTATTTAAAAAGATTAAATCTGGCTGGTCCATTTCCTTGTTTTAAAATCATTAATAGCATCAATAATAAATTATTTAAAAGTTTGTAATAATTGAAATGCAATGACAAGCGGAATATTGTCAATTACGTTCCTTTATTGAATTCAATCCTATAAAGTCAAATATAAACGTGCATACAGTTATTATTATTTTTTTTTTTTATTTAAATGTCCTTGATACCTCTCACCTTAAATCCACATGAGAAGTTATTTTGTTTTAAAAAATAAAAATCAATATACCTAACCAATGCATAGATTAGGTACACCCATTATACAACATTATCATCTTTAAGCAAACATGGATTATGTCCAAACATATTATGAAACCTCATAAATCAAAAGACAATGAACATCAAAAATAAAAAAACCGAGATTCTCGTGTTTCCAAACGATATTCCGGTGCTTCTCGATCGGCATCCATTAGGGGAAGGAGGAGGGAGGGCCAGACCACCCCGGGAGTGATTTGCAAAAGCAATTTGGCGAGAGGGGGATCGCTGTCACAAGAGATCAGATTTTATTTCACGCCCCTTTGACCTCCTCCCATTTTGCATCACGTAAAGAAAAGTCCGCCGCCCAGAAAGGAATAACTTCTCATTTCGCCCCCACCCCACCCCTGTCACGTGCATTCACAGGGGGATGGATTTGGAAGGGGGCGTCTTACTGAACTCAAACACATTCCTATCAAAATTCAGCAATTCTGCAATGAAAGTCAGTTACAGGGGCTTGAATGGCAGAGTTTCTATCGCTCTGGAGCTCGGTGCCACAGATTTCGGGTTCGAGTCCCGGCGGTGCCATGGATGTTTGTTGTGGTTCGGAATCCACTTTAAGCCGTAGGTCCCAGTCTCATATGACTGTATGAGCGTCACGGAGCAGAAGTCAGACTTCTACCTACGGGTGCTCCATCAGAACAGAAGCTGCATCCTTCTTCCCTCCTTCCATGAGGGATACGACGACAACAACAAGTCAGTTACTGTTTACAAAAAATAATTTCATTTAGGTCCTGGTGGACAGCGCATGGCCACATTGGGGGAGGGTGCTGGGGAAGAACTACATAAATCGCGACGTCGGAAAGGGGCAGAAGAGAGTGCAAACACTCGGTGTGCTTGTTCCTATCGTGATGACACACTGGGTGCGGAAAGTAGTAGGCATGCTGCAGTTGCAGTTTTTGATAACGCTGAATCTGCTACCAACTTGCGGTTCCATTGATGAATGAATTTTGGTCAAAGGATCCGGCATTTTAAAATAACACCAACATATATATGTGATTTTACGAAGAAACACGCGAAATGAAAGTTTCTTAAATCGACTTTCCCAACCTTTCGATTGTCTTCTTTCTGCTCTCAACAAAATCAGTGGATTCCAAATTATCCACAACAATTTCTCCCGCCTGCAATGGAAACTGGACATGGAAACCCATTGCAGCAATAGGAAACGCAACCGTCTCCACAACATTCGAAACTTTCTGTGATCATCGCTCCAGAAATCCGTTTCAGACATTTTGGAAACGTTTTTAAATGTATTTGAGCATGTGTCTCTAAATACTGATTCCTTATCAGTCCACGTTTAAATTAAAGATAATGACTCAATCCACATATTGTGAAGTTGACATTTTTGCATCTACAGAGATCTATCTAATACGAGAAATGAAGTTCATTTGTTTCCTAGGGAATCTAAACGAGTTAAGAAAAAAAAAATAATGTATTACACTAATACGAGAATAACTATAACACTTTGATTTATCATGTAGAAAAATTTGCGTTGGTAGAGTGTAACCTCAATTTCAATTATGGTCTTTTTGAATACATATTTTTAAAGCGTATGTTTTGATGTATGTATAAAAGTAATACAGTACAACCTCTGTAAGCCGAACTTCAAGGGAGATAGCAAATAATTCGAGTTATAGAGTTTTCGACTTATGAAGGATTTCGACTTACGTGGATTCCATATGGAAATATTCGACTTGTAGAGGTTTTAGATTCTTTCTAACTTATTTTGAGTTAGGGAGGTAAAATAAATAACAATTCAAGTTACACAGGTAATAAACATGTTTATTCATAGAATTGGTTATTCTATTTACTGTATACTCATACATTGCTTTCTAAGAAACAATGACGTTCATTGTAAGTAACTTATTTTCTTCGAGCAATAAGAGGTAATTAGCTTCAAATGATGGAGTTGTAAAATAAAAACATTGCTAATGTTCGAGATACAGAGGTCCAATTTTTTTTTCTTTTTCGAGTTACGGAGAGAAAATATATACCAAAATGGCTTGTGGGGGGATTGACTCATTATTTCGACTCATAGAGGGTTGAAATTTCGAGTAATGGAGGTTTTGGGGCTTGAAGGGAAGGGAACAAAAAGAGGTAAAGGGTAAGGGAAGGGTATATAAAAAACGATCCTTTTCGAAGGAAACATCAAAAGTCGATGAATTTGAATGAGTTACAGCACAAAAATTATTTGAAGGAAATTTGCATTAAAATTTATTCATTGATTTAGGAAAGATTCGCCCATTAGAATGAGAATCAAGCCCTTCAAAGAGAAGAGATTCCATTCTAGGCCTCCACTGACCCTTTCGGATGTTCATTGAAACCCGCCTCTTTCACTATCTCCAAACGACAGTTTCGTATATCAGCTGGGTGAAGATTCCAACTTCCGAAAATCAACTTCCCCAACAATTTTGACAGGTGCGGAAATGAACAGCCAAATTACTTTGTCAACTGTGGTGAACAGACCCATAACAGGATCATCACAATGACCAAATGCATTTTAGTTGGGTAGATAACACTATTTAATATGTCGTTTAAATATAGTTACAGAATATAGTTAAATACGCACCATGTCATGAAATCATTGGCGATTATGATCAATAACTGTATCACATTTAGATTGGAATCTATCGATACCAGCTGTCAGGGCATTTAAATTTAAGTTTTAGGTTCTTGTGTTTTAGGTATTAAAAAAGGTAGAAAAGTTTACAAAGCTAAAAAAAGTTTTATTTTTGTTGTTGTTGTTGGTCAGCATTAAAAAAAAAAAGAAGACACCCGTAATCTGAGATAGAAATATAAAATATACCACAAGTTTAGTTAATTGACCAATAAAAAATAATTTTAAATTAAATTATTCTATTGAATAAAATTTTTCTATTCAATATTTTCGAACTTGTTACAATCAAAAGATAGGGTCCGGCTTCAATAAATAAAATGATGTCTTTTATTTTGGTAATTTCAGGATAAAAAAAAAAAAAAAATCGCAAACAGAAAAATGTTCATTGAATTTCACAATCTCCCAGCCATTGGATCATTTTCTATCTTTACGTAATTTTTGTAATTATATTTGTACTGAAATAAAATCCAATAAATATGCACAATTTCATAATATAAAAATACATATAATGAAGGAATTATTGGAAGAATTATTATGAAGAAGGAATTATTACATGAGTCCAAGTTATAATAATAAAAACAGATGACATCAATAAAAATAGGACAATAAAAAAAAAAGCTACCTCAAATCAAAATATAAACAGATTGAATATTAAAAAAAAATTCTACGTAGATGAATACCAGCTATTAAACCCATCCACTATGTGATGCACAGATATTTCATAAAAGCCTTTTTTACAATTGCCCTCGATCAACATTTATCCAATGCTGAAATGTAAAATTGTCTAATGCTAAAATTAAAAGAGTTGTTGGCATACCGTTACTTTGACTCTCAAGTTGAGATTTTACTCTTTTTGTAATTATAGATGTAAGTTTATTTAATAATCCGAGTTATCTGTAGTCTGATGCACGCAGTTATCATCATTGTAAAAATAATGCAAAATTCTCCAACTGATAAAATCAAATCAAAATTCAAAACTGATAAATATTAATTAGGTAAATAGAAAGCAAAGGTTTTTCCTATACTATTAACATATTCCATTCCCAGAACATGAATGCCCCCTTCTGATTTTAGTAAGTGTGCCTAATAAACAAAAATTTATTAAAAATACAATACAATATACAGTATTAAAATTATGAATATACATATATATAGTCCGTGAATAACGCAAGACTTTTCAAAACTTGCAAATTGTTCAATGATTCGGGATTTAATTATCCATAACATATTATTATTAATACGCTTTTTTATTAGTTTCACCTGTATGTTTATTTGTAACTGACTCTTTGGGCTCGATTTTGCCCTACTTTAAGCGATCAGATTTAATTTAAACGTTGCAGACTTATCAAAATATTTTAGTGTCATCGGTCCTTGATAAGTTTATTATCTCATCATGATTAGGATCGCCAGGATGAGTGATTTTATTTTAACTTATGAAGAGCAATTTAACCCATGTAGAATGAAAGACATTCAAACCTACGTGGGACAGTGGCACAACGCGCCTGACTACGGATCAGAGATTCCCCGTTCGAATCCTGGCTGGCTCGACCTATTCGCATTTAGCGTTTGTTTTACTCACGATTAAATTATTGTAAGAACTATAATTCCGGTCCTCCATACCGGACCTCATTTAAATATTATAGTTTAAAACACGCTTTTTTAGAGTTAATCAAACTAAAAAGTAAATAATAATTGTTAACATAAGAATGAAATGACTGACGAGAATGAAATACTGTTCTAAAGCGTGGCACCCCACGCTTTTAGAACAGTGACATTCATTTTATTCTTATGTTAACAATTATTTTTTACTTTTTGTTTGATTAACCCTAAAAGCGTGTTTTTAGTTTTTTAAAAACTATAATTTGTTTCTGGTTTGAATATAACATACTTTGGTGCCATTTGCAAAAACTTTTCATTTGATAGTTTCGTCATAGGTAAGCGGTTGAATGGCAAGAAGTAATCGAAACATCATGAGTGGTTATGAGGAAACAAATACGTAACTTTTAAGCTGAGTGCACATAAACGGAACGGAGTTGTGAATGGGGCCTGCATTCAGAAGAGTCATTGATGAGAACATTTTCCAAGAGATCCTGAAAGACCATCCCTCGCAAGAATGGAGAAGTCTCGTGGTAGATGGCGTGGCGAATCGATGGCCCATCTCTCGCCAGAAAAAGATAAGTTGCCCTCTGTCTAAATAATCCAGTGCTTTTCCAGATTAGGTTGGTGGGGGATGGTAGGGATTTTAAAGTTCTAATGGTTTTCTCTCCTGCTCCACAGCAGTAATTGAGGGATGGCCTCTCGCCCAGGTAACGGCGCTCAATTATTCAAAGAGGATCTCTTAAATACCCTGGTTTCCGCCTTGAGCGCTGCCTACTTGTGGGGAGTTGATGTTGAAAGCTCGGAGTGGAAGCACATGTTCTAAATTGCATTCGTAGGAAGTCAACCGAAAAGGCGGTAATTATGACAAGATTTATAAATTATATACTTTTCCTTGTAAAATAAACGAAACCCAATTTCGTGAGTTGATTTGAAACTTAAGGAACGCTGCCTGCTTAAATTAGTTAAATTAAATGCCGTTTGCAAGTTATTCGTGAGATTCGTGGGTATGTTTCGTAGCATATTGCAATGTTACACGGAAATCGGAGAAGAGAATTGGGGATCGTTACAAATTAAAAATAAATAAATAAAAAGATATAGTGACAAACTTTTCTTTTATTGTAAATTTAAATTAGAAAACTGAAATCTGCTCAGCAAATTTCAACTTTATCATGTGTGAACATGATAAGTTGCATATACCCGACCTTCGACTGGACATCTACTGCTTACTATGCTATATTGATGTCCATCATCATCACCTTCCCAGTCAATCTGTGCGGCAAAATAACATGGATTGGGCCCACACTCCAGCCTTGGATCGTCGACTTCTGGTGGATCGGCCGTACGAAATCTTGTTTTTTACCAGGGGACTTTAACGTATAGAGGCAAGTGATGACTGAAAACTTATCATACAGGCCACATAATCTACGCTGTGTGTCAAAATACTGCATCAATGCTCGTTTGAGCTCTCGTTGTATATTGAACAATGAGCAACAAACTGGAACAATTTAAATGCGACATTAAGGTTACATGCATTTCATGGAACTTTTTCCAATTAGTCCTCGTACCGGCATAGAGCGATCTTTTGCTTCACCACTGTTTATTGAGTTTTGAATCGAGGTGATTTAATTCGTAAAGGTCCACGTGCTCGGTCAAAGTAATCGATTTTTGTTTGCTTTTTAAGTCATAACTGACTACTTCATTGCATTGTTTCAATTCCTACTATTAGCTCACATTCTCCCTATATATATCTTGTTCAAATTTTCAATCTTTCATAAAAATACTTTTTATTCATCCACTCCAGTTCAAGTACATTTTTTTTTTGAACTTGTAGTCGATGACACTTGATGTTAATACAGTTTTTTCACATAATCATTCGGTAATTAAATTTAATTCATTAATTTTAGTTTTTTTTAGATTTAAGTTGCATATATCTACCAATAGAGGGCACCAGATAAACTTAAAAAAAAGAATGAAAATTATTTATAAAGGACTTTCTGCAATATAGTGAAAAAAAAGTAGGAATTAACTTAAAAACAAGTAATATATAAAAAAAAAATTTTAAGTTAAATTAAATAATTTTGTTAGGAATAATTTCACCGAACGCAGTGTTTTAAAATTATACAAATTGAGATGCATAAAAGAAGAACTTGGGCAATAATCAGACGAAAATGTGTAGCAGAAAAAAAAAAAAAAAAAATAGAAATTTTAATAGTGCTTATTTTAATTACATATTCTGTGGAATAAAGGATTGTTTTAAAGATTTTATCTGGAAACAATAATAATTGAAATTATATAATGGTGTATTATATTTCAATCATCGTATTTTCTCCTAAAATATGCGTTTTCTTATCCAAGCAATAAAATTTGCAAATTCTTAGATTTGCAAAAGTTATTGCAAAGCTATTGCGAGTTGTTAGATTTACAAAAGTAGCTATTGCAAAGCTATTGGTGAGTTGTTAGATTTACAAAAGTAGCTATTGCAAATTGTTAGATTTGCAAAAGTTAGTTTTCAACCAAAAATGCAAATAAAACTAAAAAAATAAATGTGCTAATCAGTAATCTCAAACGATACGAAATACAACTCAGGTTCTCTTCCGGCACTCATTGCGCCAATTCATCTTTCCTGAGGATTGATAATTATGTATTTACAAAATTAAAAAGAAAAATTAGATAAAAAATTGAACAAACTTTTTCTAAAGTAAGGGACCCACTAAGCAATCCAAATTATCCACCATTTCTGACAAGCATTCTCTACAGCAGAGCACTCTCCGCTCCTTTGTTAGAAAACGTGGCACGGCTTCATTAAATCAAACAGAAATTTAAAAATTGGACACTCAATAATTATTTTCAACCCCAAACATTAACAGGGAATTTAAGAAAGGAAACATTCTGCAGAATGCCAACAAATTGCTTTCACGACTCAATACTAAAATACGGCCTCGTTAACACTAAGAAAACAAGCCTGATGGATTAATGGACTCACTAAAACTTCCTTTAAAAATTGGTTTTGTGTCTTAATCAACATGTAATTAGATATGAAAAAAAAAAGCGCTGGTTATCTCCAAAAAATTTTCATTATCTCCAAAGTGAATCGCGCTGATATTTCCTTAATACAGTTACGCAATTATGAACCGAAAAATAAAACAACGTAATTATCATGTCTGCAGCAAGATTTCTTAAAAAATCATATCTGATCGTTAAATCAAACTGTAATAACAAAAACTAAACCGTCTTCGAATAAATAATCATTCTCAATTCCTAAGCATTCGTGAAAAAGAAACTGCAAAAAAAAAAAAAAAAAAAAAAAAAAAAAAAAACACATCAGTTTGATGACGCCTTCCATTCCGAATATGTTGCAACATGAAAAAAAAAAACCAAAAGAGAAAGTTCTCCGCTGGAAGTCTGACTCGTATCTCTTGCCGTGAACGGATCACGTTATGGCCATCAAATGAATCGCATCTCACAACGCAATTCGGGAAGAAAAACAACGGGAGATTCCCTCTTGCCGCTAATAATTAAAGAAAATAAATGGAAAATCCTCCGTCGCAAAGGGAAAAAGGGGAGCTTCAAAAAGCACCTATTCGCCGGCCGGTTTTAATTTTGATTAAAGGTAACAAGAGGGGGTGAAAGTGCGCACTGAGAAAAGGCGCTGAAGGAAAAACAAAAGAAAATTCTCGGAAAAATGAAAAGAAGGGTTTTCGAGGAATTTCAAATCGGGCGCAAGATCCGCTCGGCCGCTCACTGCCAGGGAAAGAATGTTCCCTTTTTCTTTTTACTGATGAAGATTAATGAGTCGTCGCTTTACGTTTCTTCATTTCGATTAATCGAAAAATCAATATATTGACAGGTGAATGAGTAAGAGCCCCACATATGTGTCAGCAAGGAAAGATGGGAATTTTTGTTTCTTTTTTTTTTGAATTTTATTTTTTACGTTGGAAATATTTCTCGATCGGAGAACTAAAATTTGCCATTAGAGCTTTAAATTTTCATGTGTCATTAAAATTCTGTTTAAATAAGATTACTGTATTTTTTTTTATCTGTGGTAAAAAATAAATAAAATAAAAATTATTCGCACACGTAAAGGAATAGGGTTTATTTAGTAACTGTTACCAGTAAATAAAAAGGAGAAGTGGACGCACTCAATGCTCTTGACCAGGAGTGTCCAAACTTTTCAGCCTTAGGGCCATACTGTTTACCCAGTAAATACCAAGGGCCAAAACCGTTTTAATTTTTCCGCCATTATGTATAATTTCTAGACCAGTCGCCGAGTACGCGCTCTGATCGAGTATACGCTTGCTAACTACAACTTGCTAATTACAAACTATTGTCAGTGAAAAATCACAATTACATAAAACTCATTAGTATTTTTTTACAAGTGGATACCCCCGCGGTTTCATTCGCATTAATTAAGCTTTTCCGTACCTGAGGGATTTTCAGGATAAAAAATCATATGTTTGATTCAGGATATATACATTCCAAGCATTGATATACATATATATATGCGATACCCCAACATAACTAGCGAGGTTAACCGCGGGATGTACACTAGTTTATAATGTTAGTGGAATTCATTTCAATTACTTGTTAGTTGTCATGCTTAAGTTAAATTTTCTGCGTATTATGCTTGTCATTAAGCTTTACCTAGCAAGTAATTAAAACAGAGTTATTATCATTCTGTGTTTTTTATCCAACTTATTACAGCAACAATAAGCTATTATTCGTTGTCGCGGGCCGTAGTTTGGAGACCCCTGCTCTTGACTAACCGTACTTTTACACAAACGTTCATGTGAAGTTTCGATCCAACAGCTCCTTCGTGGTGCGCTAATAGTCTTTAAGGCAATGTGTCAATTAAGTTCATGCAGCAAGAAAGTTATCCATTGCACATGAATTTTAATTTTTGCGTGGGAGAATAATTATTTGGGGAATTATATGCAAGCGAGGAAGCAAAATCTGGCTGTTCTTAAAAGGAAGTAATACAGTAAAAGAAAGTATTCATTTTTGTTTGTTATAATTTTGCTGTTTGACGTATTGTTTTATCTATACAAGTAAAAGGCAATGTTCTTAAGTGTGTGTGCCCTATAGACTCAGAAACTATTCGACAGATTTCGCCGAAAATCTCACAGTTTGTTCTTACGAGTGCCAAGAGTGTTTAGAAAGTAATTTGAATGAAAACCGATACGTAGCGCTATTGATTTTAAAAATTAAGTAAGGATTGGATTTTTTTTTTTTCACATTTTATCTGTTGCTCACAAAAACCATTTCATTCCGAGACATAGAATAATACAAAAAGAAAATGAACGAAATACTACAAAAGTGTTGCATCCCATTTTCAACAAAATAATTTAACAAATTGAAGAAAGAAAAAAAAAGATTAAAAACAAGACTAATGGAATAAAAATGAATTATCACACAATTCAATTCATCCCATTTTATTTTTTAATAAATGAATTGATACAGAACTCCAGTTGTATTTATTTAATGTATGTATATACTCAGATTTAACAATAGCGAAGCATTACAGGGTCCACTCGTTAAAAAACTAAAAGCTTCTAAAATGGACATCTTGCAAACATTTGTTTTCCTGGGACCACACACTGCTAAAACTGGTTTTTGTAGCTTTGCATCACCACGTTTCATAACATTTGTCTCTGTATGGCGACTATCTCACACTGAATAGTCACATCAGGTTGGAAACGTGGTTTACAAGTGATTTACGCTTGGGATTTTAAATAGCTCATAGGACGAAATCGAACTACGACAGATCATTTGGCCGAAAGGGTCACACGATGGCTCCTCGTAAGAGACACTCTTCCATCGAATCTGAGGGCAATGGTCCCATGAGCCATGGGCCGCCTTCTAAGAAATGCTGGAATATTGCAATTTATTATTCTGCTTTCACTGGTCACCTTCCTTAAAAGAATACGTGAGTCACTTCAAACCTGAACATTGTAATTTGAGGTGTAGCTTTCGTCAGCTCTGACCCAACTGGCGTGATCCTCTTCGTTCACCCTCAGCGCCATGCTATGGGAAGTGTCATAAAACATCCAGCTTTGGAATGATTTGATTAAATTAGTTTTTAATTACACGGGTTTTTTTTCAATAATTAAACTGCAAAGCTGCGGTTGGAATAAAAGGTTTACGCTGCATATACTGCACTATTTCATTTAAAAAAACAACAACCATGAGATATTTCTGCTTTGAAATTAATTCTATATTGTCTGAATTACAAGCTAAATTTTTAAATAACTATAAGTTATGAAATTCAGATCTAGAAAATCCATTCTGAGTGAAGGTGATGATACATATATGATTAATTTCCAAAATGTAGAGTGTTTTTTCCCCCTATAGTACTACAAATATTAGATCACGGTTTTTAATTACAGCAATAGTGCACTGAAAATAAATAACAAAAACACTTAGTATACTTTTTATTTATCAAACGTTAGCAGTTTTAAAATCTGTGGAGATGAACTGAATCTCAAAATACTGGTTTCTATGAAGTTTGCTTAGAATCAAACTCCTCATTCAATATAAATATTGTATTTATTGAACGTATAGTAAAAAAATCAAAAATATTTATGTTGAGGGAAAAAAAAAAAAACGGTTATTGAGTTTTTCAACTACATTATATTAAAAATGCAACCCCATACAATGTGTAACTCGGTGTTTCGATGAAGATTAAATATTTTTCTTTCTAATGCAGCTGGCAAACACAGACAGCTTGGTCTTAGATGCCTTAAGGCAAGTGCTGCACAGACGTACTCAGTTTGTATTACCCAGGGGGCGCGTGTAACTTGAAGATAAGCCACGGACGCGGAGTAACAATGCCCCGCAACGCTCTACGATCATATTAGACCGGGACCTGCTTTTTAAAGTGGATTCCGAACTGCTACAAACAACCATGGCACCGCCGGGACTCGAACCCAAAACCTGTGGTACCGAGCGCCAGAGCGCTAGCCACTGACCATTCAGGCCCTGCAGATCAAATATAAAAACTTCAACCTTCAAATCATTTAAATCAGTCATTTATATTTACTCAAATTATCCACAGACTGAAATCCTATTCGTGATTCAATTCATTTAAAAACAAGATAGCTTGAATAGAAGATAGCTATACACATCCTATACATACCAAAATTCTACCACGTAGACAATTATTTTTACACTTAAATTATTTTCCAGTTCTGAATATCATTCCTATGCTGTACATCACGATAAACTGTGACCGCATGCGGAATACATAAATACAAACTAGCCTTTACTATCGATGGATCAAAAGTAAGGGTGTCATTTCTAGAAACTGATTCAATTTTAATAACTCGTCAAAAATAAACAAATCGTGCAATGGCTAATGGCACCCATGTAGCACTTAGCGTTTTTGCCCTTCTTGTCGCTTTATACCTGATTAAGATGGACGAGATTTAGCTTCCAGGTTTAAAAATTTCTCGTCCCTCCATTAGAACAATAATGCCCCTATAATCACTAATTAGCTGCAAAGGCTCACCAACATATTTACCAGTTACTTATTCAACGGCTGTTGCTTCATCTTTTTTTTTTTTTTTTTTTTTTTTTTTTTTTTTGCTTTTCAAGCACAGGTCCGAGCAAGGACCACACCTCCTTCTGACGCTTGATTGAATTTAGATAAAAGTGTTGACACGAGGTTGCTTAATCTTGTAAGAGCATTCACCGAGATGCCAGGGCAATTATGGACACTTAACGGTCGGGAAAATGCCGGTTAATCAGGTTAGAGAGGGCTTTTATTTGGATAGGGTGAAAAAAAGAAATGAAAGTATGTTGCACAAAAGAGCTTAAAATAGCTATCCATTGAAGATTTTTTTAACACTGAAGCATGTTAATAATGAGTGTTTTTTTTATGAGTAAATATTTATAAAATCGTTATGGCTTGCCGGTTCAGAAATTGAGCGCTACTTTTCCATGTCTGCCCACTTTGAAATGTTATTAACATCAAAACTGCACAAAATTTGAAAAATTAAATAAATCATGGTGCAAAGGAAAGATTCTAGTGGGGAGAGGAAACGGAAGGGAGAGCCAGCGCCAAGCACTCAATTCTCGCTGTTATATCTCGGATCAAGGCGTCTTACGGGAATCATAGGAAAGTACTTGGCGATATCTAACCCAACATAAACCACAATGGATTAAAATTTGTACGTGTGAAAACAAAAAATAAGTTAAATATTGGGTGAAATTTTAGAATGTCGGCATACAGACAACGAAGGTGGACGAAACATTGATGTAGCATACAGCAGAAGGTAGAGGAACTGAAGGTGAATCCAAAAGTCCTATGCAAACACACATCGTGAGCACAGGGGTCAGCCTGGTGTCGAAATTGAGCAGGGGCGACGCTTGGTGTGCCTAGTAGCGTGATTGAGCCAATGGATGTATTATTGTGTCCAAACGTAAGACCAGTTTTCAAGTTATATTTCCCGGCCATACGGTATTTCAATTGGTTTTTTCTTTTCTTTAGGTTGTTGGCACTGTCCTTCACATCTGTCTGAAATTTGACGTCAAAATATTCATTAGTGTTTGAGTGAGTTTTAGTGCTTGGATTCGTGAGACGCTAAAACGGATTTCGGCGTTTTTTTTTGAAATGTCTGAATTAATTCAGCAAAGAACTTGCGTTAAATTGTGTTTGCAGAAACGTATAGAATGTTGCAGAATACATTCGGTGAGCATTCCTATATCGGAAAGAAATGTTTAGAAGTGGAAAAACAGTTCAAAGAAGGCAGAGAACGCGTTGAAGACGAAGAGCCCTCTGGTCGACCACCAACCTCAACTGAAGCTCACGCCCAAAACATTGAAGATTTGGGCTTGCAAACCGTCGATTTACAATTAGAGACCTTGATGATGATGTTGGAATTTCAAAATTTATTTTTAAAAGACGTTTTGGGCCTCAAACGCGTCAAATCTCGATTGATACCGAAAACACTGAATGCGCCAGCTCACAATGCATTGATTCTTCGTGACTTTTTCGCCAAAATTGAAACCCATATCGTTCCACCACCTGATTTAGCATCGTGCTATTTCTGGCTATTCCCTAAACTCAAAAGACTACTCCGGGGACACCCTTTTGAGTCGATTGAAGAGACATTTCAAATATCGCCGGAATCAGTTTTAGCGTCTCACAAAACCAAGCTTAAGTTAAGCACTATTTTGGCGTAAAAATTTCACACAGATGTCAAGGACAATGCCAAAAACTAAAAAAAATAAAAAATAAATAAAATAAAAAAAAATAAAAATAAAAAAAAAATTTAAATGCCATATGCCCGGGAAATTTAAATTGAAAACTGGTCTTACTTTTTGGACACAGTAGGAATAAAATGGATAAGTTGGGGATAACTGGGATAAATTATGGACGCTGATTTAAAGAGAGCCAATACATAGGATGTTTCAACAAATGTCTACACACTCTCATTGCTTCTTATGGTTACATGTTTCATGCCCTCCACACTTCTACTTTACGCACGTCTGTTCATAAACATGTTTTCACGCATTAAAAAACCGCGTAGACCAGAGCGTCTTTTGTGTTTTAGAGAGGCACTACAGCACTTAAGGATCTCATAACTTTGACTTTGAAAGGATGACTTTGACTTTTGACTAAGGATGACTTTGAAATGCATATTATTTTGAATCCATTTTAAATATAATAATAATAATAAATGAACTAAAAGATTATGTAAAAATTATCAATCGGGAGTTATTACCCTATTCTGACCTTGAAAGTTTTACAGGAGTAAAATATAAGGTTCAGAGACAGAAAATTATTAAATCATCTCTAGCTTTACATGCATATGCATATTAACACATATTAATTTTAAATATTTGTCTTTGTCTAAGCTATATAGAAGGTGAAATTTGTAATAAGAAAAACATAAATGACAAGAAACGAGACAGACAACAAGATGTAATTTTTGCCCCGATTAAAATAAAAATGTATGAAGCATCTTTTAGCTTGTTAAGGTATAGGAGGGCTGCAATCAAACTGAAATTTTTCAGAGTCGCTTGTGGCACCAAACTTGATAAAGGAACTAAAGATCACACTGGAAGAATAATTTCTTTAGAAAAATGTATTAATCTAAAATGGAAATAGTGGATTTGTGCAATCTGATGTGGAATTACAAAAAACAAACAAACAATTGAATAACAAATTGCAAATGAAATATCATACTTTATTCAACACATTATCTCATTATCTAAGGAGGACATGAACCACATTCAGTATAATTGCATTTGCGAATCCCACCTTGTATAAAATGCCTATGAGCCATGTTCGATTGCCGTCATATCGATAAACAATGCTCGAATAATCCCGCAGGAAAAAAAGTCACATGGAGTTAAGTCGGGGAAAAGAAGTGGCCATTTAAGAGGAAGTGATACCACAACAGTAGCTACGATAATGAGCCAATCAGTGGTGGTACTCTATCCTGCATAAAGTTTATTCAACAATAGAGGTTTCTCGTGTTCAGTAGATGTGAATATAACAATTCCATTTCGATGGCATTGAATTTCAATGAATGCGATGGAATTTTCAGTTGCATGAGTCTTCTTGGATTCACAAAATGCGATATTGGGAGCTCAACAATCTCATTCAGATGAAAATTTGGCCGCATCTACCAACAGAATCCTTGAGGCCAAGCAGTATCGACCTCCAACATAGAAAAAATGTGCATCATTGAGCATATTTGTTTTGTTGCTATATGCAATTGATCTTGCAAGATGGTATTGAAGAATTCTCTGCAAGAATTTTCATGTCGTAGTATTCAAATTCAGTGGTCATGCTATTTATTCCCTATGTACTGGTGCTAGCAGTAATGTGTCGGAGATGATTATAACATTCCTTATAATGATACTTTTGACAATGGTTTTTGTCGTGTGCTTGGCCGAACTGTTAACGTGGTTATTTGTCATGCTTCTGAATCGGGATATCAAGGTTATTAATTCATAAAAGGACCATGTTTTCACAGCCCGAATTGTTGACGCTGTTGTCATCTAAGAATCCAGGATATTGCATTTGTAATCCATTCTTGTGCTGGATACTAATTATCAGCTATGTAGACTACAAAATTGTTCCATTTTCCTCTATCGACAACAAATGAAACTACACATTTTTTTTTTGCGGAATCCTTTTTGCCAAGCAGTCGTTAATCTACTTATTAATTTTCGCGTCACTCAGTTGTTAGATTGAGTTACAGACGATGTTAAACGCAAACCATCTAAACCTAATAAAATGACTTATAATGATAAAGATATTACGAAAGCTAGTAAAAGAAAAGATAAGTTCTAAAGATAATGTTAATGTATTCTGTTCTAAATAATAAAATTATAACAGTAAAGAGAAATATGAAGTTAAGTTAATTATAAAACTAACAGGGATACTGACAGATGAAATTGAGATTAAAGGAATATCAATCGAAATAAATCTAGAGTTTGAAACGAGCGGAAATTATGAGTAATAATGAAAACAATATAATAATTAATCTTTGAAACAAAATACTTAGCTTTATTTTCTCACTGTATCTTTCCAATTATCTTTACTTCAAATGTTAACTGCATTAACTTTAATAAATATATGATAAAAATCCGGCCTTGGATAAGATAGAGGCTTTAAAAAATAAATAAATAATATAGATGCCTTTTCGATGATAACGTCACAGTTAAAGGGATGGACAAAAGAATTAGACAAAAACAAGTAATATATATATAAAAAAAAATTAAGTCAATTCCTACTTTTTTTCCACTATATTGCAGAAGGTCCTTTATAAATAATTTTCATTCATTTTTTAAAGTTTTCCTGGCGCCATCTATTGGTAGATATACGCAACTTACATCTAAAAAAAAAACTAAAATTAATTAATTAAATTTAATGAATGAATGAATATTTGAAAAAACTGCATTAACATCCAGTGTCATGCACTACAAGTTCAAAAACTGTATTACAAACTTGAATAGATGAATAAAAAGTATTTTATGAACGATTGAAAATGTGAACAAGATATATATAAGGAGAGTGTGCTAATAGAAGGAATTGGGAAAAAAAACATTTTTTATCCTTGCAGACACTGGGACCAGAGAGCTCACTTAAAAATATGAAAGAGATTGAAAATCCAAAGAAACGAAACGATTTTGAAAGCTTTGGCTTTGAAAACCGAACATTCTTTGAGGCAGCAGCTCAAAGAAATATGCGAATAAATACACAAATTTCATATTCGGACTTCCAAAATACTTTTGATACTTATCTTTCAAAACAGCAAACAGGAATTTTGGCGAAATCTGATATTCGAATTCCGAATTTCATGGCCTCGCACTCAACCCGGGAATGACTTTCTTTAAGAATGTTATTCTTATGTATGAAAGCGATAAGAAGAAAGAAGGGGTTTTCGAAATAAATTGCTTTTATTCGAATAGAAATCGAGTCTATTCGAATTCTATACAAAGAACTTTTCGAACTTCTTTTGCAAGATGTGCTGTATAAATATTTTTTTATTATCTCCAGGAAGAAAAAAAAAAAAATGCGGGTCAGATTTAAGACCTGGCTCCATGCTGTCTGAATACAAATAAATACCGTTTTCCACTTCTTTTTTTTTTATCAAATAAAAAAGCCAAGCCCATAAACAATGTCAAAATAGCAAAGTGCGGATAAAGCGTCGTATTTCAGAAGATATGGAATGGGTTAAAGAGGGGTGTCCAGCCTCTTGGCTTCCAGAATAGGGTGGGAAAAATATTGAGGGAAACACACGGGATGTGCTAATTTACTAATTGGTGTGAAAAAGCACGGTTGTAACAGTTAATGCTCATTCTAATCTAGGAAAGAAAAGACTTGTGTAAGACGCGGGTCACGTGCTCTCTTTTAATTTGACCAGGCAGCTAAACAAGTAATATATATATAAAAGAAAAAAAAGGGTTAAAGTCAATTCCTACTTCTTTTTCCCTCTATTGCAGAAAAGTTCCCTTACAAATAATTTTCATTTATTTTTTTTAAATTTATCTGGCGCCATCTATTGTTAGATATATGCAACTTAAATCTAAAAAAACTAAAATTAATTAATTAAATTTAATTAATGAGTTAATATTTGAAAAAAAAAAAAACCTCAACATTCAGTGTCAACCACTACAAGTTTGAAGAAAAAATGTATTTGAACTCGAGTGGATGAATAAAAAGTA
The DNA here is from genome assembly GCA_021605095.1 of Caerostris extrusa. Taxonomy (NCBI): domain Eukaryota; kingdom Metazoa; phylum Arthropoda; class Arachnida; order Araneae; family Araneidae; genus Caerostris; species Caerostris extrusa. Next base: position 8,020 of record BPLR01017022.1, on the reverse strand, counting down.
TTTTATGAACGAGATTTAAACAAGATGTATATAGGGAGAGTGTGTGTGAGCTAATAGAAGGAATTGAAAAAAAAAATCTGATATGAATACATATTTCCTTACTTTATACAGGGGGTTATTCAGAGTGAAGGAGCAGATTTTATTTACAATGAACGGCCACATCAACGGATAGAAGGAAGTTTAAACTTATTTTGTGCATTCAACATGAGCACCACTTGCTATGCGACTGTCGTAGAACTTCTGCTCCTTCATTTTGAATAAACCTGCAGTTCTTTTTTTTTTATAATAATTTGCCAAAGTATAAGAACTCTAAATATTACATTTTTTTTATTATTATTTCTCGCACAATTATACACAGAGAGAGTCAGAGGGAGGGAGGGAGAGAAGAGTCAAACCGACTCTGTTAGAAATGGAAACGATAGTCAGAATCCCCAACAGTTGAAAGTAAATGCGTTCCAGAAAGAAATTTAAATGGCAGTTACGACAGATAATTGTATGAAGAATTTTTCGCAAATTTCATTACAAATTCCAAAATTCTTTTTGAAGTTTTCTTATGTATTTTCGATGCAAACAGTGTGACAACGATCTGGTATGAAACATCAAATGAAAAATATTTAGCTAAGTTGAACCGAATGTTATTGTGTCTATACTTGGATGAACATGCTAAACCCTTTTTCCTTGTGTTGAATAAAGGGTGTCAGAATACCACCCATGGAATATTCGTTAAAAATGGCTCCTCAAAAGACTCAACTGTGGTGCCTCCTGGGTAATGCTAAATCTTCTACATATTTGCTATTTTCAAATTAAAATACTCGGCATTCGAAAGCAACACTAACAATGACACATTTTAAACGACTTGGCATAGAGAGCGGTCAGTTATCTATCGATTTGATTGGGGAGTTTGCCTTGGCAATAAGAACTTCAGAAGTGCAGCTGATTATAGGTGAGACATGCATACTGCACCTGCAATAGATAGTTCATCTTCAGCATTTCAGCGGGGCTTGATGCCGAGTGGCTAGAGCTCTGGCTCTTGGTCCAGGTCTCATAAGAACACAATCAGACTTCTTCTCACAAACATCTTTCCCAAACTATAAAGGGTCAACTCAGCTCTAGGCACAGAGATGTGGTGTAGTAGTAGTAGTAGTAGTCATTCAATAGATGAACAATAAATGAACAACTATTCTCATCCGTTTACATGAGCACTCCTACTCCACAAGTGCAAAAAAAATCAGTTCAATAAATTCAGCATTACTTGAACATTTGAAAGAAAATTGAGAGTTTATATTTATTACAAGAAATAAAATCTTAGAATGTATTGTGAAATAACTGTAATTTGTTAATTATTTGTGTTGTGTACTAGTGAATGTGAAACAAGAAGTTCAGATTATGGATAATAACTTTAGCTACAGTCACTGATTTGAGAAAGGAGTGGAGTAGGTGGAGAATGAAAAACAAAATAGGATGCCAATTAAACCACTGGAATAGAACTATACCTTCATGATTAGAATTTTATGTTTTCTTTACACTGAAATAATGCCAATGCACAACCGTACTTCTGAAAATCTTGACGGAAGGCATTTCTTCCATATACAGGTCTTTGGGGCAGTGTAGCAGTCCAGCCTTACATTTGGCGCGTGTGTCTTAAATTTGCTACAATCTTGCTTTTTAACCACAGTAACAATAAAAGTTGATGAATCCCAGCAATTAACTAGATAACTGGTTTTTATTTTGTAAAACATGAAATATGATTTTAAATTACCAGAGTTTTCAAGTGATGTGTACGATATATAACTTAAAAATTCTTAATATATTTATGTTTACAGATTTTCTAGTAATGAAAAAAATAATAAAAAAACAATATTCTTCTTCTATAACTGGGAGCAAAGCCTATAACGGTTCGAACAAATGGCTTGGAAGAATCAATCAAACTAAGATTACTTGTTACCAATATTATTACAGTTAAGGAATATTAAATTCAATGGAATAATGCGAAGTAAATTAAGACATAAGAGTTAAGCAAGGGAACAACACATTTCCCAGGTTATACACCTGGGTGCTGCAACAAAAGGGTTCTTCCAACAATACCGAAGAAATCAGTTGCCAACACCTTGGAAAAGTATGCCGGAAAGTATGCACAGGCTCCAATTTCTCTGCTCCCTGGGTCGAGGAAAAGCCATCGAACAGGTTGTGAATGAGTTTCTCCCTCCCCCAAGGAATTCCGACCCCCACCCCACCCCTTCACCCAATGGCCACCCCCCCCCCGGGAGCGAAGAACAAAAGAAGACCCAGAAGGAGTTAATGAAATACTTGAGACTAATAGAGCGCCCTGGCGCAAACTATCTCCTGCAGGAAACAATGCGTCCTGGAGTAATTGTTAAGATTAACACTGGCCTCGGATTACTCGGCTCCTTATCTGGAGAGCGCCTTCCTCTCAGGGTCAGGTTCCATTCACTGCCACATGTGGCTGCTGGAGGTTGTTCAGGAACACATATATATCTGTTAATACAGTTGGGTGGTGTGAAAATGCAAGAGGGACGACCAGCTTTGCCGTGTTGAAGAAAATCAGAAAAGTTCTCTACGCGAGCCATTTTCCTTTTTTTCAATTCCTTCTTTTAGCTCACACTCTCCCTATATATATCTTGTTCAAATTTCCAATCGTTCATAAAATACTTGTTATTCATCCACTCAAGTTCAAATACATTTTTTGTTTTGAACTTGCAGTGGATGACACTGGAGTTAATACACTTTTTTTCAAATATTAATTCAGAAATTAAATTTAACTAATTAATTTTAGTTTTTTTTTAGATTTAAGTTGCATATATCTACAAATAGATGGCGCCAAATAAACTTAAACACTGAATGAAAATTATTTATAAAGGACTTTCTGCAATAAAGTGGAAAAAAAAAAAGTAGGAATTGATTTAAAAATTTTTTTTTTTTATATTACTTGTTAATCATCAAGTCTATTCGATTCTTAAGAAAAAAAAAAAGTTATTGTTCTTAACCTCCGCACAATACTAGGGAGCCACAAGTGTGCCGTAGTTTTAAGTAAGAGGCAATGTAAGAGCTGGATCTGAATTTCGAAAATGTTATTTGTGCTAATTGGAAATAGAGAGATGCGTTAGTAGCATTTTGTTTGTAACTAATGAATAATCATAGCTCTTGTTTCCGCAATTCTTTTAGTTTGTTATAAGAAACATAGGTGTGCAGTTTTGTTATTGTAGTTATATTATAATAATGTTATGATGATTGTCATAATCTATAACTTTAACTTGCTCTTTGGGTCATGTACAGCTAATATTCTAATTTCTAGGATAATAAGTGTTTCACTTTTGCAAGAAAAATGTTGACGATTTGATAATAACATTAAAACAACAGAACGGTGACGATTCAGCTATCTAGAAGCATCCATGTTTAATCTCAAGTCAATAAACAAATATTTTTTCATATCTTTATGAATGATATTTAAAGAGGGTAGGGAACCATTACGAAATATTAATAACTCTGCCTATAGGCCCAGTGGAAAGACTCACTAGCCAGAGAGTCCGTTAAAGATGCCAATTTCCCTAGTAATGTGTTCAGGTAGTGTATCGGAGGAATTAGTTTCGAATTTGCAGGTAGACCCATTACAGACAACGTATGTAAAGCATCGGTATTCGGGTTACAAAATGGTATTCTTCCAGTTTTTCGCCCCTACGTCACACAAATATGAAGAAATTACCCTTTAAAGACATTCCGGAAGTCAAGGTCCATCCTTCATCGCCCATTGTTGGGTAGTCCGTATTATACATTGTAACAAGAGGCACACCAGTGTTCAGGAAGAAAAGTGCACTGCTTTCAGAAACGAAAACATTTGATATGAATTAAGACAGCCTACATTATCATCTCGTACCGACAATGAGATTCCCTCTCTTAGGAGACATGCAAATGCAGTTGCCATTAAAGTCCTCTCAGAAGTCTGTCGTTTTGCCATGAATTGCAATCGTGGTGTACGATTGCATAAATATAAATCATATTTATTATACAATAAACTATGTCTTGGACAAAAAAGTTTAGAAAAACAGAAAATGACATTTTCTCTTTTTAAATAAGTTTATACGAAATTGTCAACTTTCTGCACTCCACGGTACCGCCTCCATCCACAATTGTCTTCACTTCCGTTGTTCCAGCCATCAAAGATTTCAAATCTTTAGAGAGAAAAAAAAAAAAAGAAAAAGATATATATTGAGACGAAATTCAGAAAGAAAGAAAAAGGGAAAAAGGGGAGATTACGAGGGAGGAGAGAGAATGGAATCCACAACATTTTCCAGTAAAGACTTTATTATCAACAGAAATGAACAAATTGTTTTTTTTTTTTTTTTTTCTTTTTTTTTGCCCCGCCAAAAGAAAGAAGGGAGGCAATCAAGAGGAGGTGACAAAGCTTATTCTGCCTCGGAGAGAAGAAAATTCGGTGAAATATCTTACAGATTTTTGAGATCTCGGGAGATGGGAAGGGGCTGGCTTTAGAGGTGGCAATTCACAAGTTTAGAATGTGAAGTGCACGCATTTCAATCATTTGTTCAAAAGAAACCGTTTTTCTACTTCGGTGGGGTGCACCTTTAAAAGCTCATTGTCAAAATGCCGAGTGAAAGATGAAAAAAATTGCTTCAAAGTACTGTTTTATGTTAAGGGACTGTTCTAAAATGTTTCATTCTGCAAATTGAGTTTAACAATAATTGACCATATGCTATACATTTTTAAAAAGAAATCATCCTATGTTTCGAAATCTGCTAGTAGGCAGACGGCCTTGGCCCACCATGGGGCTGTTGCGCTAATCATGATGATGATGAAGTGTTGTAATGTTATAAAAATTTATTTACTCTAGAATTCAACCGTACTTAAGCAGGCTGTTGATTACAAACCAGGAATCATTGCTTACATAAGAAGTTTTTTAAAAACTTTAGAACCAGTGGAGCTAATCAAAGAAAATTAAACCAATAATCGGAATAATATTTATAAATATCACTGAGAAATAAAAATAGATTCACTCAAGATAAAGTGAACGCACTTGATAAAGTAAAACTATTAGATTTGCGAAATCTCCATAAAATGTACCCTCCTCTGCCAAAATTTATGGAAATTTGAGTTTCATTGTTTATCATTGAAGCATTTGATTAGACATAATCCACGAGCGCGGCGAATATTTCATAACAGTCAGGCCGGATTTAGATGAAAAGAGGCCTAGGATATTGCACTTATGAGGCCCTTTCACCTCCCATTTTTAAGTTTGTAAATTACATGAGAGATAACAAAGTACATCATTACTGTGATGATATACATATATCAATATGTTACATGAACACACATGTTGTGATGAATTACTAGTTTGTTTTGTCACTGGGCATAGTGCATTGATTATTAGCTTTTTCACTCTATTGCAGAAGAGCCTTTATAAATAATTATTTTTTAAGTTTATCTGTACTTTATTTATTGGTAGATACATGCAACTTAAATCTTGAAAAATCTAAAAGTGAATAATTAAATTTAATTACTGAATTAATATTTGAAAAAAACTGTATTAACATCCAGTGTCAATCCACTACGAGTTCAAAAAGTGTGGCTGAACTTTAGTGGATGAATAAAAAAGCACTTTCATGAATTATTTGGGAATTTGAACAAGATATATATAAGGAGAGTGTGAGCTAATAGAAGGAATAGAATAGTATGTATCTATATATATATAATGTATTCTATACGTATAGAATTACTGTAGCACTATACTGTACTATATTGTATTCTGTACGCATTCTATGCGTACACGTATACATGGGGTAATAACCCCTCATTTCCCTTTTCTTGATTTCCCAGATTTACAATCAACATATCTGGTTGTTGCACTAACTGCTTTCAGCCTGGAGTTACGACATTTTCAACCGTTTCTAGCGTTCTATGACGAATCCCTGCACAGAAATCCTGCTGTTTAAGAGTGATCCTTTAATTCGGCAGATTTCGAAAGATACTAACAAAAAATACTTTTATGATCTCGAAAGAAAAAGATGCAGCGATCCCATTTATGTCGCCGGGAACAGTCAACGATGGGCACGTGTCTTTCAGGGAGGTAATTTCTATGCATTTGGGAAGATGAGACTTCTCGCATGCGACCCATTGCAATGAGTCCATATTCATGCACCCCAGCTGCACAGAGTTAAGACCGTCATTTTCTTTTCTGTCGCTTGGCAAAATGTGTCAAGGCTTTTGGCTTTTTATTCAATTCCTTCTATTAGCTACACACTCTCCCTATATATATCTTGTTCAAATTTTCAATCGTTAATAACATACTTTTTATTCATCCACTCAAGTTCAGATACAGTTTTGAACTTGTAATGGATGATTTTACTGGAAGTGAATACAGTTTTTTAAATATTAAATCATTCATTAAATTTAATTCATTCATTTTAGTTTTTTTTAGATTTAAGTTGCATATATCTACCAATAGATGGCACCACATAAAAGGAAGTTAAAAAGCAATTGACAAGAAATTTTTTTTTTTATATTACTTGTTTGTATATTCTTATGCGTCGCAGAAAGCATCCCAAAATAGGATGCGACAGACTCAACTGAACTATGAAATATTCCAAAGGCTTTCACAACCATTTATGCAATATTAACGGAATAGATTTAAACTCTCAGCGTATTTTTCTAGTGTTTTTAAAAACTCTCTTACGCACCATGCTAGCAATTTGAAGGAAACATCTGATATATTGACCATTTCAAAAAATGTGCGTACATAAAAAATGCCATAAGAAAATGAAGGATGTTTGGGCAGTCCTGATTGCAGAATTCTCTGTTTCCACAAAGGGCGCCCTCATGAGAAAGCCCTACATTTTAGTGAGCACAATTCGGAAAAAACTGGGGGGGAGACTCCTTCCTTGGGCCGTGGAGGATCCCGCCGAAACTAATGATTCTGGAACTTCCTCTGAAACGATGAAGTTAAAGAAAACATCAGAAGCCGCATTTGAAAAGGGGCAGGGGCATCCGTCCTGCAAGAAGAAAGGAAAAAAAAAACTAACGCGAAAAACAAAAAATGCTTCCTCTCCCCTCCCACTATACAGCGGAAATACAGCAGTATGGATGCATATTTACTTCAATTCGGAAACGAATGAACGTTGATCTTATCGTAACTTTCATCATGGTACCATGTTTTAATAGAATGGATTCAATTGAAATTTTGAATACTATATGAACAGGGAAATTAAATGTTTGCAAATAAAAAAAGGAAAAGAAATTAGCATTTCTAATAAGAAGAATTTCAAGAATAAAACTAAATAAAAATTGTCTTCTATAACCAATCATTTGCCAATTTTCTTATTATTTCAGGACAAGCAATTTTTATTATTAAGTCTGCTAAAAAAAAATATGCAGTTTGGATTATGAGCTCCTTTTTGTGCTATTTACAAGATAAAATTTTAAACTTTAATGTTAATATTATTTTATCAAATAATGGATCTACAGTAGAAGTATAAATTCATTTATTTAAATGTCTATAAGAACTTTTAAGTCTAATTCCTTGTTTTTTCCTCCCACTTTCTTCCTTTAAATGATGTATTAGTAGAATCTCAAACAAATAATTTCGTAAAGTTGTTTTAATTATTGTTTTTATCATACAATAAATACAGCAACAACGATGAATGTAAACCCAACATGAAAAAGACTCGCATCTGCAATTATTTCTTAAAGTTTCTCCATTTAACCATTATTTTTGTCACTATTGAAAATAGTAAGGATGTTTAAAACTAAAATTATATTTCTGATGAGCCATCTGGCAATACCCAATCTACTCTCCAAAAATGTCACGCCCACTGTATACCACGTGTGTGTATAAATCATTCAGTCCATTTTCGGTATTCGGTAGGTGTGCTTTCATTGTCTGATTAAACCATACTTAATCTGATTGATTCTTGATCAAAAGACTTACGAAGAGATGACGACAGTCTCCGAAATTCGACAATGAATGTTTACCACCCCGTTGAGCAATACGTAA
>BPLR01017021.1:0-17771 GCA_021605095.1 Caerostris extrusa | reverse complement strand
ACATCTCACCAGGCACAGAAACTGTCAATGATAGATGCTTTCTCCTCATTGTTTTTAATTTTTATTTCCAATGGCAGATTATGAACAGTTACAGAAAAGGAACAAGGCAAAAAAAACATACAACAACAACAAACAATGAACGGCACACGATGCTACGTATTGCTCTATGATGATGTGATTGGATTTACCTAATAGTTAATTTCTATTAGGTTATAATAAATAATTATTAGATAATAATTAATATTATGTAATTAGATAATAATAATTAATTACAATTAGGTAATTTTTTAGTTAATTACTGTAAGTAAATAAACTAACTACGTTTTTCTTTGTGGAATTTTCTTAATTCCAGATTTAAAATGTTTGTAAACTGATTTATTTATCACAATTATAATTTATTTCACTTATTTATTACACACATTTCAGATTAATACATTTGTCATTTATTTATTGTTCTCCTTTTATTTTCTTTATTATATGTTAAAGCAAAAAGTTGAATATTCAGCATTGAAATGTTCTCAGATATATTTCCTTCATTGTTCACTGCATGGTTTAGTTTTAATTTGTCGCTCTGTTGTCATTTTATGCACACTTTAGGCTGAATAGACCAGGACACACAGTTTAGCATGGATTAAACACATCAACAAATATCCATTCTGCCGCCAAGGTTCAAACCTGAAGTCTGTGATACCAAAGGCCAGAACGCTAGCCAACTGTCCATCAGGCCTCTGTTCTCTACTATATGGAGAAGACTTACCATTGTCTTTCCATGAGAGATGTGCTACAAGGAGTTGATAAATGTTTTCAGCAGTTTGCAATTCAACTCAATTTTAACCACTTTTTTTAAGTTTTCTGATTTTCAAAAATTTTCTTATTTTTTTAAGTATTCTGATTTTCATAAATTTTTCTTATTTTTTTAAGTATTCTGATTTTCATAAATTTTCTTATTGTTTTTAAGTATTCTGATTTTCATAAATTTTCTTATTTTTTAAGTATTCTGATTTTCATAAATTTTCTTATTTTTTAAGTATTCTGATTTTCATAAATTTTCTTATTTTTTAACAGAAAAACTTTATAAAATTCGATTAAAGTCATTGATAATAGATTAACAATATTCGTCTAGGGAGTATGTAATACTTAAATTATATTGAACAAAATATTTGAAAAAATAATAAAAAAATAAATAAAATAAGTTAATAACACTTTGTTGAAAATATTTGAAAATTATTAAAATTTTTATAAGTACAATAATATTTTATAAGTATCACGTAATACACCACGAGAGAATAATTTAAATATAAAGATTTAAAACTATGTTAAGAGATCTTTTAGATACTCTCAACTGCAACACTCTCTTGAATTTTTCTCATTTCTTCATTAGGTTTTATTGATATTAAGAAGTCATCAGTTTTCTTTCTTTTCTTTTGCTACGCTTGTGCAAATCAACATCTTTCTTGAATGTATTCTTTGATGTAAAGTCTAACAAGACAGAAATGAATCTTTATAATTTCTCTTTTTTGTCCAGTCTCAGAGAGGTCATAACAAACGGCATAATTTGTTTTCTTCTATCTAATAAAAATAATAAGTGGAATGCCTGTATTTGATGTGATCTTTTTTAGATTTCTGTATATGACCCAGTTTTTGCTTAAAACCATTTCCTTCGGATAGTAAGATAATGCGCAAACCAAATGACATCGTAAAGATTATATGTAACATAATATTGAAAGAAAAATATATTATTTTCTGTAAGATTCTTAGTTTTGCATTTTAAACTATAGTTTAAAGTAAGTTAATGTGATGTTTTTAATTTTTTCTTTTTAATTAAGTACGAAAAAAAAGACAAAAAATATATTCTATTCACACGATTTAAATTCCTGTCGTATTTTAAACTTGATATATGAAGAAAATTGTGATTGTGTTTAACTATTCTAAAATATATTATTTCACTTTTACTCAAATAAAGGAATGAATAATTTCATTTTAAGTCAGAAAGAGTGCAATAGCGATTCTTAGCAATAGAAAATATGAATGCCATGCAATTTTTCTCCTACAATGGAGACATCATTCGTCTTCCTAAAGCTAAATTCATGAGAGGCAGGAGAGGCACCTTGTCCGCAGTGCTTTTTTTCGTTTTAGGACAAATGGGCTTTCCAGATTTTATCTCTAGTTTTACGACCGCTTTAAACCTCACTTTAGAAAGTCTTTTTTTAATCGATCTGCAAAAGTATTTTGACTAAAGTGGGATAAAATCTAATGTAATTGCTCTAGTATAATCACTACTGACATATCTGTATTTAAATTTGTTGTAAAAATATCAAAATAACTTATGTTATTGTAAGTTATTATCGTACTACTGTGCCCAAAAAGTAAGACCCATTTTCAATTTAAAATTGTGCTGTATAAGATACTACAGCATATTTTTATTTTCTGCAGTATAGTAAATCACTGTACTCAGGTAATATCATAATTTAAAGTTTTTTTATCACTATTTTTCCACCCTCCAGCTTTTTTCTTATGATGTATACATAACCCTAGTTTCAGGGGTGGGGTGTGTGATAAAAGTAAAGTTAAGCAAAGTCAGAGAGAGAAAGTCAAAACAAACAACACTAAGTCAGTTAGTAGATTGCAGAACGTCGAAAATGATTAAATAGACAGAGACGACGAAAAAAAAAAAGATGTACAGTGCAAAAAATAATTCTAAAAGTTAAATAAATGTTACAACAATGAATGAACCAATAAATTTAAAATACTAACCGGCAGCGCCTATCTGATTTTGTTGTGGAAGATGATATAAGTAAACGTTTCCAATATTTGCTCTAGTTTTTTTCACTGGTGTTATCTTTTATATTTTTGTTAAAAATTCAAAGAGTGTGTCGACATTTGAAATTCGATTTCATTCTGTTTGTTTTTAAAGCTGTCTCCCCCGAAAGAAAACACTGAAAAGAAATATTCAGTTCAATCCAATAACTGAAATATTTTTTTCCTAAATGTTTATCTTATTTGATGTTAACACAAGATGAAACTGTGAACATAAAGAGATGATCTTTTTCTAGAGAAAATTTTCCTTTTTCCATTCTGCAAATGCTATCCGGAGACATTGTCAATATTTATTGTAATATATTGGAGCCATTTCTTTTTATCTATCTCTATAATAAAATTTAAGACTTTGAGAATTCTCGATTACATCACCGCCACCACTATATCATAGCAGTTCTCTTTTAGCAAATTATATATATATATATATATATATATATATATATATATATATATATGTGTGTGTTTATATTTGTATATTATAAAAAGCCTCGGCCTATACTAGACATATAACGAATTCAAGAAGAGTGCCGCTTTTAGGTTCTTGGGAACACTTTAATTTTTTTTTTTACAAATATTTTATATATATATATATATATATATATACAAAGAGCGATATTTACAAAAAAAATTAAAATTAAAGATAGTTTAATTCACAAGTGCAGTTCACCCAAGGACGGTGATTTTCAAAGTTCTCGCGTCTACGACAATCTAATATACTGGTCCACGGCAGACCTTAACTATTACACTGCTTGGTCCCCGAAACCACAAGGGGGCCCACTTTGTATACAGGTGGAAAACTCCGACCTGTTTAATCACTTCAGAGAAAAAAGAATTACAATATCTCTGGTAAACTCGTCACAGCACTCTCCCTCCTCATCTCTAAGAATATCATGTTAAGAGCATCAGTATCCTTCACTTCTCATTGCAGTAGACATTTTCTTAGACTATGATCGAACACTAATCATGATAGAGCAACCTCATGGTGTAGTCCGTATTACATCTGTATTTTTTCTGGACTCTGAAGGTCGCATAGACGAATTTCTAATTTCAGAATATCGTATTATCCATGGCACTGAATATCTGCTATCTGATTTGAGTGGCAGGTTGTTCTCATTAGTACAAAATACTAATTTGCATGAAATTTAGCTGCAAACAATACTGCTTATCTGCTGTGAAATTTGAGTGATGACTTTATTATATATTTTTCAAATAACGTACAATTTCTCCTGACAATGAAATGCCGAAACTCTTGTAAGAAAAAGGAGGATACATGTGTATACAATAAGAAAAAAAAGGATAATACATATGTATATAAAAGTACTGAAATATTCAACTCTCTCTATATATAAATTGACAGCGATACCTGTATTTTTAATGAATTTATTTATTTATTACTCCCAACAACCCTGCTCTCTTTTCTATAATAGCTATTACTTCCTCTTAAAAAGTTACTGCGTGTCATTGAAAATTTTATATCATGAATGATGCATAACCAAATTTGTAGCATTTTAAGAATCTTTGCTACTATTAAAATTTAATCAACTTGTATGCATTTTGATTAAAGTAAATTGATAATTTTAAGTATCATGGGGATTTTTTGTTCACATTATCATATGAGAATGTGATGAATAATACAAAAATACATTAACAAAAGTTTTTCTTTTCTTTCTAATGCAGCTGGCAAACACTTCGATAGCTTGGTCTTGGATGCCTTAAGGCAAGCGCTGCACAGACGTACTCATTTTGCATTACCCAGGGGGCGCGTGTAACTTGAAGATAAGCCACGGAGCAACAATGCCCCGCAACGCTCTACTATCCCTATTAGACCGGGACTTACAGTTTTAAAGGGGACCCAACCACTACACGCATCCCCTGGCACCGCCGGACTCGAACCCGAAACCTGTGGTACCGCAGCGCCAGAGCACTAGCCACTCATTACGGCCATGCAGGCCCCAGTAAAAAAAAAAGTATACATAGAAATAGGTAGTAGAAAACAAACGAGATTTTAATTAAAAAAAAAAAAAAATTGAAAAGAAAAATTGAAGAAAGTTAGAAATAAAGTTTAAGAAGAAGTAAATAAGAAGAAAAGAAAAGAAATAAGAAGTTTAGAAATAAAATTGTCCTACATCTTTATTTTTCATCTGATGTTGTTATTATATTTTATACTTCCTTAAATGTAAATTTTTTATTTTCTGCTACAACATATGATTCAAGCTGTAATATTTTATTTGGGATATATTGAATCAAACCCTACAATTTTATTGAATCTATACTTTTATAGGTATAATAAAATCATTGGGGAAAAATCACTGACCTGAGTTTTGACCTATATATAATTTGAATCACTACTAGTATAGGAAAAACACTTATTTGGATTTTTTGATGAGATCAAAATGAAGGGGTACAACTCAAATTTTGTTTTCCGATAAAAATACGATTTACCGAATTTAACGACACATTTTTTTGAACTTGGTGCTTCAAAATGCCATAAAACTGAAGTCATAGGGGTTGTTTTAAAGCCAATAAAATGTTCTTTCCGTTTTTATTGCTAAGCCCATCTTCGATATCAATTGATTGAAATGTTTTTCTTATATAGCTTATAATAAAAAAAAATCCAATGTCATCATGCGTTATGTTACATATTCTTGATATACGGAAAATATTCTAAATATTAAATGTACCCCTGTATTGAAAAGACGGTTTTGGTAGAAACTAAGCATTTTTAAATTTATTAATGTCATAGCATCTTTTAGTAGTTTTAATAAGATACATTTGTTTTTATGAGCCAGAATATTTGTGAAATTGTAGTATTTTTATTCTATAGAAATCAAAATTTAAAAATCCTGAATGTTTTAAATAAACTCAGATTTCTTAAATTATATTTACAAAATATTTTAATTTAATTTTTTTATAATAATTTGTAGCATTACCATTCCATTTTTAGAAAGAGAAATTATATTAATATAATTTCACTTTTTGAAAAAGGCGGCATGCATGTTCCAAAACGTGCTTATATTTTGATGGTTTAATGTGTTTTAAAATTCATATTAAATCTTTAAATGAAGTTTTTTATGTTTACAAAAATCCAATAGTTTATAACGTTTTGAGAGGTTGCAAAACATCGCTGGGAGATTAAAAGGACAACATATGAGGTCAACAATGAACAATGAATATAAAGATCCAGGAAAGACAAAAGGGATGCTTTATAGATTCAAAAGAAGGGAAAGTGTAAAAATTATGAATTTCCGAAAGACTCAGCTTTTAATTTCCTCCTAATATATACAATTTAGAATGGACATCTCCAAAAGCTACATTTGAGGGATCCTCCCCATCCTTAATAAAAGAACACTCTGGGATACAAATTTATTGAGTCCCTACACAATATAAAGATAGTATCCACAAGTTCAGCTCCATTTATCGAATTTGAATGCATAGACTTGAATTCCAAAAATCTTTAAATCCATCCACCAGGTCACACTTACTAATGTTTAACAATAAAGAATAAACAGCAAAGAATTTTCATGGACATTTTTCTACTGGACTCCTGGTTTACGTCCGGTTTTCTTTTATGTTCTGTCAAGTGTGTCAAGATCAATAACAAATACAGAGCTTTCTCATGATGAATCCACGATCATCCATTAATTGCAACTCCAGCTCATCTTGCCCGTGCTAAGTATGGTATTTAGGATGTCATCCGTTACCTAGATACACCACGTGGCTACCCCAAATTATGTTCTTCCCAATTCCCCTATAATGTAGAAGAAAAGGTACCTGTTTCTACATATATTTTGCTGCGTGTATAATGAATTTTTACATGGAAAGTGTTTTTATCTTCTATGCATCTACTCCATAATTTATCTGAAAAGAAAAATAAATAAAAGTTAGTGGAAAAATAACCATAGTTAAATCAGAAAAAAATAGCTATTGTTGAATTTAAATTCCCGAGCTCAGTAATTTTTCCAATAGTTAGCTATCCAGATTGAAATTAATAATTTATATTTGACTGAATACTTTTTAAATTGTTTATTTCACGTACATTTTGCAAAGGGGTTTTCATTCAATTTAACTTAAATTGTCTAACATTTTTATTTCGAACTTATTTTGTCTTTATCTCTTTCATCGCACATCTGAGAAATTAACATAACTTAATATGGTTTGAAAAGTTAAACTGGGAGCTATTTATAATGTACGTCTCTGCCAAATGAGACCAAAAACACCAGATGATTTCTTTTTTTTCAAAACGTTCTGCCGCTGCAAAACGTTCCATTTGGAACTCTAACTGCTCTATTCCGTATTATATACATTAGCAGATGTATTTTTTTAGATTGGCCGGTTACAGAATATATATATATATATATATATATATTTTAGTTTTATTCAATTTTATTAAGAAATATATCTATGCAGAATTAAATTTATCTGGCGCTATCTGGTGGCCTGAAAATCCGTTATCAAATATAAATAAATAAATAAAAATAAAAGAAGGAGAAGAAGATTTTTTAAGTCAAAAACAATTAAAAAAAGTTTTTTAATTTTTGGTTACGAATTTTTGGAAAAACATCCTTTAAAAATAATGTAGCAAAGTTTTATAGTTCCGATGTAACATCCCACATACATACATAAATTTTATAAATATTGATAGATTTATTCCTCCATAAATAATATGATATTTCAAACCCTTTATAATTTTATATGAATACCTAAGCAAAATTTTAGATTGGTAACTAATTAATTAATTAATGCGCATTTTTCATACAATGCAACACTTACCGATTAAAATGCTCGGGATTATTAATACTGAGAAGATAATTTTTGCATAAAAAATGATTTAAAACTGTTAACTCGTACGTAACCATTACATGCTAACCTAACACTACGCGTGTATTTAAACACTACACGCGTAAGTACCCGCTACACATATAATTAATAATTTCAATTAATACTAAATTAATCTCCTCTATCGTCGCTTTATTAATTACGGAAATTTATTTTTTTTTTCGTATTCAATCATTATCCACTATTATTCCACATAATACTAATTACATAGACATTCATTTCTGCTAATTATATATTTACAATCATCGATAAATCATTTATTATTTAAATCAAACTTTCAACGTTCCACAGCATTCCATTACAAGAAAATCTCTTCTAAATACAGAAATGAAAACTGCTCGTGCATTCCTAATGATATGGTTTTGATAGGCGAGATTCAGATTAAGCATATTTGAAAAGTTCTCACCATCTGTCTTGCAGATTCGCAATTTTCCGCTCAGTAGATTGAATTTGCATCATTTAATACATCATAATGCATAATGCATCATTTTTTTCATTTAATACATAATTAATGAAATTTAATTGCGATATTTTAAATGGTTCTCAAACTGTGAGTTCCATACATTTCTACTGCATGTAACAATGTACACAAATTAGGAAATATGTTTGACAAAATATGTGTGATAAGTTTTGAAAAATATGTATATTATGTTTTGACAAAATATGTTTGATATGTGTATGATATATTTGACAAAATGTGCATGATATGTTTTGACAAAATATATTTGATATGTGTATGACGATATATGTGTCTATGTTATACAAAATATATTTGATATGTATATGATGATATATGTGTATGATATGTTTGACAAAATATATTTGATATGTGTATGACGATATATGTGTCTATGTTATACAAAATATATTTGATATGTATAGGATGATATATGTGTATGATATGTTTGACAAAATATATTTGATATGTGTATGACGATATATGTTTCTATGTTATACAAAATATATTTGATATGTATATGATGATATATGTGTATGATATGTTTGACAAAAATATATTTGATATGTGTATGACGATATATGTGTCTATGTTATACAAAATATATTTGATATGTATATGATGATATATGTGTATGATATGTTTGACAAAATATATTTGATATGTGTATGACGATATATGTGTCTATGTTATACAAAATATATTTGATATGTATATGATGATATATGTGTATGATATGTTTGACAAAATATATTTGATATGTGTATGACGATATATGTGTATGATATGTTTGACAAAATATATTTGATATGTGTATGATGATATATGTGTATGATATGTTTGACAAAATATATTTGATATGTGTATGATGATATATGTGTATGATATGTTTGACAAAGTATATTTGATATGTGTATGATATATTTGACAAAATGTGTATGATATATTTGACAAAATGTGCATGATATGTTTTGACAAAATATATTTGATATGTGTATGACGATATATGTGTCTATGTTATACAAAATATATTTGATATGTATATGATGATATATGTGTATGATATGTATGACAAAATATATTTGATATGTGTATGACGATATATGTGTCTATGTTATACAAAATATATTTGATATGTATATGATGATATATGTGTATGATATGTTTGACAAAATATATTTGATATGTGTATGACGATATATGTGTCTATGTTATACAAAATATATTTGATATGTATATGATGATATATGTGTATGATATGTTTGACAAAATATATTTGATATGTGTATGACGATATATGTATCTATGTTATACAAAATATATTTGATATGTATATGATGATATATGTGTATGATATGTTTGACAAAATGTATTTGATATGTGTATGACGATATATGTGTCTATGTTATACAAAATATATTTGATATGTATATGATGATATATGTGTATGATATGTTTGACAAAATATATTTGATATGTGTATGACGATATATGTGTCTATGTTATACAAAAATATATTTGATATGTATATGATGATATATGTGTATGATATGTTTGACAAAATATATTTGATATGTGTATGATGATATATGTGTATGATATGTTTGACAAAATATGTTTGATATGTGTATGATATGTTTGACAAAATGTGTATGATATATTTGACAAAATGTGCATGATATGTTTTGACAAAATATATTTGATATGTGTATGACGATATATGTGTCTATGTTATACAAAATATATTTGATATGTATATGATGATATATGTGTATGATATGTTTGACAAAATATATTTGATATGTGTATGACGATATATGTATCTATGTTATACAAAATATATTTGATATGTATATGATGATATATGTGTATGATATGTTTGACAAAATGTATTTGATATGTGTATGACGATATATGTGTCTATGTTATACAAAATATATTTGATATGTATATGATGATATATGTGTATGATATGTTTGACAAAATATATTTGATATGTGTATGACGATATATGTGTCTATGTTATACAAAATATATTTGATATGTATATGATGATATATGTGTATGATATGTTTGACAAAATATATTTGATATGTGTATGACGATATATGTGTATGATATGTTTGACAAAAATATATTTGATATGTGTATGATGATATATGTGTATGATATGTTTGACAAAATATATTTGATATGCTTATGATATGCTTGACAAAATATGTTTGATATGTGTATGATATGTCTGACAAAATATGTATGATATATTTTGACAAAATATATTTGAATATATATATATATATTTTTACTTATGACCACATTCAATTCCCTCTGCACCAATGTCTCATTAGTCACTATAAACTACATTTTCAGAACTTCACGGAAATTTTTTTTTTAAAAATATA
Source organism: Caerostris extrusa (assembly GCA_021605095.1). Lineage (NCBI taxonomy): Eukaryota > Metazoa > Arthropoda > Arachnida > Araneae > Araneidae > Caerostris > Caerostris extrusa. The sequence continues at coordinate 7,259 of BPLR01017021.1, read as the reverse complement.
TAGCGTTTTGTGAATTTAAATATATTCATTTTCAAACTAACAACTTTATAATTTAACATTATTTTTAGCAGTTTTGCAGCTTATAGACTAATTTTAAATTTGAAAAATAATTTAACCGACACATTTTATGAATCAAAAGGTGAGTTAGTATTTAGCATCAGAATGATAATTATTTCTGAATAATCTTCTCTGTCATTTAAATAACGGGAAAGAAGTCCATAAATTGTATCTTTTCCCATGTTCATTTATGAACTGTCGATGTTTTTATTTTACATATTCAAAGATAAGATAAAAATTCACACTGCCGCTGACATTGCAATTAAGTTAAAAACTTCTGATTTCTGAAAGTAAAATCTTACGTTTTTCATGATTTTGAATTAAAAAATCAAAACTGAAAATTTAAAAAATATTTTATGTTACTTATTTTTCATCCTTTCAATTTTTATAGAATAAGGAAAATCAGCTTTGAATATCACATTGAAAATTAAATTCCTTCTTACACATTTAGTATTTAGACAAATGATGGCAACCATTTCAGTAAAATGTATCCCTAATTTTTTATAGTTATTCTGAAAAATAAAATCGACTTGTTGAATAATCGGAATTAAAAATTGAATGTTACCTTTTTAATGCTGTGATAAATATTAAATGAATATTTAAACTATCGCGAGCTCTTATACATACGTAGATTAATTTTGCTGTAAATTCTTGAAAAGTAACAGTATATAACAGTATATTCTTATACTTAACAGCATATTTACTCAAGAAATAAAAATTTAAATATATAAATTTTTTAAAAGCGAAAGTCAAGTTTATTATTGATTGATTTTTTAATAAAATTGTTTTCAGGCTTTACACTGAAGTGACAAAGTCATGGGATAGCCATATGCAAATTTTCAGATGGCAGTAGCATCGCGTAGAACAGGTATAAATGAGCAGTGCTTTCTCAGAGCTTTCATTTCTGTTCAAGTTATTCATGTGAAGAGGTTTTGACGTGATGATGACCGCACGACGGAAATTAACAGACTTTGAACGCGGAATGTTAGTTGGAGCTAGACGCATGGGTCATGCCATTGGACCCAAACTGTCAGCAAGGCACTGTTCAAGCTGGTGGTGGTCTCCGTAATGGTGTGGGCTCTTTTTTTCATGGCATGGACTTGGTCCTCTGATGCGACTAGACCGAACATCGACTGGAAATGCTTATGTTCATCTACTTGAGATCACTTGCAGCCATTCATGGACTTCATGTACCCAAACAACGATGGAATTTTTATGGATGACAATGCGCCATGTCACCGGGCCACAACTGTTCGCGATTGGTTTGAAGAACATTCTGGACAATTCCAACGAATGATCTGGCCACCTAGATCGCCCGACATGAATCCCATCAAGCATTTATGGGACATCATCGAGAGGTCTATTCGTGCCCAAAATACTGCACCATCAACGTTTTCACAATTATGGACGTCTATCGAGACAGCATGGCTCAATATTCCTGCAGAAGACTTCCAACGACTTGTTGAGTCCATGCCACGTCGAGTTGCTGCAATTCGCCGGGCGAAAGGAGGGCCGACCTGATATTAAGAGGTATCCCATGACTTTTGTCACTTCAGTGTATAAGATAATTACACATCCTCACACTATGCATTTTTTTTAATCAAATTATCTAAAATAATCGACAGTTTATTTATTCATGATTTTTTTTTTTGACATTTTTGGTAAATTCTGTTATCAAATGCAAACAATTGCGTTAATAATAATCTTAAAAATGCATTTCTTTAATCTGCTGAACTAAATAACGTTCATAAATGCATTCACATTTTCCAAAGGGATAAAAAAAAAAAAATATTATTGTTATAGCTATAGGATCCAAATTTCGGTAATTTAAATTATACTTTGAACAAAAAGTACTTAATTTAAAGTATGCAAAAATATTTTGTTATTGAGTTTTTTTCTGTTATTTCAGTTTTTTTTTATTACAGAGTCTATTTTAAACTTTCAATACATATTCATTTGAAACATACTAATCACATAATTTTACAATACGAACAGAATAAAAATAGATTCTATAAATACATTTTATCACTACTTTAAAGGCGAACATTTTCTTGAAGTTTATAAATCATGTAAAATAACACATAAAGCGATTCAATTTTTCTAAGAGTTGCTAAAAAGACTTTCTATTGTCGAAGTATATCTTGACCCTTTTACATATTTTTTGGTACACGATCAGAAAAGTCCTTTTTCCAAAGCCCATAAGAAAACGTGAAAGCCAAGCGAATTAAGTGAACATCTTTTAAGTTTCCAGAGGAACAGCAAACAGATCCATTGTGAGAACTGTATAATGATTCAATGTAGACTTCGGATTGCCTTCTGGACCGTCCACCCTGTCATTCAAAGGAGACGCAATGTGGCGTGAGGGGAAATAGAGTGCTTTTCTGTTCGAATATCCAATGCGCACGTCTCTCCAAAAGGAATTCCGTTTTATGTTTGATTATGTATTCTCTTTAAACACTGTTGTTTCTGTGTAGTATATATTTCCGTTGTACACCGGAAGGCAATTCAAAAATATCATTTCTGATGGCCAGTTTCATACGTAGCACGTAAAAACTGTTTTAACATGTTTTAAAAAAGCACGTTTTCTGACCATACTGATATAAATTATTAAGAATTCAGGTCTTCTTTTTATATGCATTATTTGAATCGTAGTTAAGAATTTCTGTGCCCATATCAGTTATCTTCTATAATACGTAATAAATGACGGAATGGTAATGTGTGTTTGCGGAAATGAATGATATTGAATGGAAATGTGTTGTTTTCGGAAATGAATGAAATGAATGGTAATGAATGGAATGAATGGTAATGAATGGAATGAATGGTAAAATGGAAATGTGTTGTTTTCGGAAATGAATGGAATGAATGGTAAAATGGAAATGTGTTGTTTTGTCCAATCCTCAGTGTCCTGCAGCATGGGACATACATCCCATGAACAATCTACCCAAGGATGAAGGCAAATAGACAGTATCTGTTGTGATGAAACACCCGTAGGTAGAAGTCTGACTTGCCTCCGTGTCGCTGAAGTAGGAGGGCAGTGCCTTCCGGGGGGAGGACTTTAAGGGGATATATCCCACATGTGCGCATCGTGTGGATGTAAACCCTGAAAACTCTCAACAGGTAGTCCGACTAACGAGACAAGATCGATGTGTGAACATCACAAACGCCATCAAGTCTCCTTACTTTTTTGAAGCAGTGTCTACAACAAAGAGCCAGGTGATTGAATCTTAGCCCTAATAACACTATGGTACTAACCAGCAGCGAACGTTGCCATTGAGTCACAAGTCTGACATGATAAATAGTACCACATAAATACGTAGCTGGAGCTGTAAAGAAAATTAAGTATAAACTAAATCCCATTTATGAATTTCAATTTATCATATACATCTTTTAATAGGCGAGCATAAATATAATAATTTCGGCGAGCATAAATATAATAATTATTCATAAGTTTTATATATGACATGCATACACTTATTCAGTTTAGAAAAAAATGTTGGGAGTTAAGTTAGATGAGGAAGTAGGCCTCATGCTATATCATTCCTGTAAATGAAGTAATTAAAGAACTTAAGAAGTTATATTTGAAAATGCTTGGTTAAATACAGAACTGAAATAAATAGAGTTATTTATAATAGAATTATATCAGAGTGAGAAATATAGTGTCTAATATCCATTTGTTAAGAAAGATTGGATATACACCTGGGAAATCATTTATCAAACTGACTTTATAACTTTGAGAATATTGATATTCGTTTATTTTCTATGCAAATACCCATTTTTAAATGGATGTTGTTTATATAATGGTAATATTCAATAAAAGAAAACTATATGACTTCCTTGTTAAGGGTTAAAATTATAGTATTAAATAGTTGAAAAGTTGTATTGAAATACAATTTCAGTTTTTAGTGAGTATTTCCGTAAAGACTTTTGGAAAAGTATGTTTTAAAATATCATTTGTTATTACTGCTAAGATACATTTTAACATTATTTCAAATCCTGTTTCTGTTTCACCTTGATTTTTTTACAAAAATTGCATCTAAGTTTTTCACAATTATTTTTTTGTTTCACTTTTCTTGCGGAAGTTATTGATGCTTTTTCTCACTCACCAGTTCGAAGTCGACCATTTTCCAAAATGAAAAATGACATCGGACGGGTGTTAAGTTCTATTGCGTTAGATACTTCGCTGGAAAAATTTTCTGAAGCTGGTCTTTCAAGTTTCACTTTTGTTTCTGTGGAATTTTTTTTTTTTCTTCTTTTACAAGTTGTGAGAAAGTTTCATAATTTGTTTTCATGAACAACTTTCCTTTTTTCAATGTTTTCCTTTTAAACTGTTATTTTTCCTTTACGCAGAGTTATAAAGAAATATAATTCGAATTTAAATTTCTTCAAAGATACACATATTTTTTTTTACTATATAAGTTATCATATAATTAATCGTTGTTGGATTACATAGTAAATTTATATTTGCAAAATAAAGTAAACTTATGATTTGATATCAATTAATTAAAAATTCTGCAATGATTCCATGTAACATATACAAGAATTAAGGTAAAAAATAAACAATAAAATATGTTTAGAAAATAAATTGTTATAAAATCCTTCACTATCTCTTTTCTTGAGGAATATAATGCATTCAAATTGGTTCTAGTTCTTAGAGAAAAATATATATATCATTGTAGAAATTAACAAGACTGTTAGGGTCTAATGCTATTTTAGATGTTTATATAAGTTCAGGAGGTAATTTTAATACTTTTTAATTATACATCCCAATCAACAAGAGCATTTTAGATAGCATAACATTTCACATATCGATATCCGTACATTGATTAATAAGACCAGTGAAGATCAGTTCGCTTTGAAGTTAGCAAATTGCATATTATATTAAGTTTACACACGCCAAATATCAATAGACCTAATATCCAACTGGTTATAAGTTTTAAAAAAGGTCATTATTATTATATCTACAAGAAACTACCGTGAGCTGGCGAGATAAATGGCGACTTCTAAGTTGTGGTCCTCAATTGTTAGCAATTATATTGGCTGCCAGTTAAAAAGTAAACGATAAGGGAAGTTCACATTCTCTAGTATAAAAATTTAATTTTTGCAGGTTATAAGCAATAGGAGTGTTGAGAATAGAAATGACTGTTTTGCATTTAAAATTGGAGGCTGCAGCAATTTGGAGGTTAGTGTATTGAGTATTTGAAACTGAAGAATTTAATTCAAAATCAAAGAAGGGAGGACGATAAAAGAATATTCCATCTATAGGGTATACATTTAATGTATTCCATTCAAACTACAGAAGTGCACGGTAAGTTAATGGGAAAAATACAACTTCTGTTTCACTCAAGAAAGAAGGAAAGAAAGAAGACGTAAACCCCTTATTCAACCCAAGTGAGGAGTTCGTTATGAAGCAGAACAACGTGGATGCGATATATCAATTCCCCGTTGCTCAACCAAAATAAAATTGAATCGCCTACATATAGGTCATCCAATACAGCGTTTACTTTCATATTAGAATGCTTGATTCGAAATAAAGCAAATAACCCGAAACCAAAATCTTTCCTATCTACCCCAGGGACGGACACGATAATTTTATGGGTCGAATAGTTTTGCCCTTTGATTCAAGAAAGAGGGAAGGAAAATGAAAATTCACTGGAGACATTTTTGAGATGAGCTCATTCCAAAGTGATACACTGTCAATTTGGTATATTACGTCTCCATAGTTCACTCTACATATTAAAACTGAGCAGACCGCCCAATTTAGTGATGAATAATCTAGGTCAAACGGCCCTTAATTTGAAAACGGCAGCATCTCTTCATCCTTATTTAAGTCTATATCTAAGGAAATTCCACGATTCCCATTCCAGAAGTGCAATTATTAACATCGACTAGAGATCTCGTCACGGATCTTAAGAATAAGCTATTGGGTAGTTGACCTCATTATCAATGATTTAAAGTTCCATAAAGATCATTAAATGAGTATTTGGATAATAAGAGAATTAATTAATTCAGCTCAACGTTTCCATGATTAGCTCAAGCCAGTCAGTAGTTTAATTTATTTAATGACCTTATGTAATGAAAGCTTACAAAATGAATATCTGAGATTCGCAATCCAGAATTGAACAAAATTTCCTTAAATATTGAAGATTTAATATACTTACTCTTAAAGCGTGATTAGAATCAATAGATTTTTCATTATAATGTTTTTAAAAATACTAAAAAAAGACTAATTAACTTCAAGAAAATAATATATTATAAATTCTATGAACAAATCATTAATTTGGCATTATCAAGTTAAGAAATTCAGTACGTTGATTTAATTGACACCAATAAAACTTTTTAAATCTTTATAAATAAGAATATTTTTTATAGTACTTATTCTGCATTGTCTTAAGCTATTAGTAATGAATTATTGCACAGTTAATTATATATTCTAGAAATTTTATATTTCCTACAATTTTAAAATCATTTAAAATTATATTTTATACCAAAAGAAATCGCAAATTATTTTGATTTTTGAAACAATATGTGTAAAAACATCTCGCATTGACAGCCTGCCTGCTGGGAGTTTTTCCGTGTTTTCTCTTATACAACACGAAAATGAGGCGTAGTTAGTTTCAAAATCGTAATGGAAGGCACTGTCCTTGCCAACAAGCATCGCTGGATTATTTGTGGTCTACAAGAGGTCCACCGAAGTTCCCCATTCAACTTTCTAATTGGGGCTACATAGTCCTAGGTAATGGGATGAGGTTTAAAGAAAGATAGAGAAAGAGTGGTTAAGAGTGGTTGTTAAAGCAAAGCATTAAAAAAAATATTTTGTTAGTAGAGTGGAAAATGAGAAAATAAAAGTTCACTGGAAAAAAAAATGTCTTATGGTGGAAGATATTATTTGCAAATTTTATTCTCACTTTATGTATTAAATAAATATCACAAAAAAAACATCAAATTTTAAATATTAAAGCAACAACGCCTGTCTGATTTGGAAAAGATAATACAAATGCTATTTGTATTTATTCTAGTGTATATCACTTGTGTTATTTTTCTTTTGTGGTAATGTAAAGAGTCAGTGGACATCCGCTTGGACATGTCCTGTTTGCTTTTTAAATTGTCTAACAGAATCAAAACACTGCAAAAATTTCAGTTCAATTCTGTAAGTGAAATATTTTGTCCTATGTTGCCACTGTTTATCTTCTTTGATGTCTGGA
>BPLR01017019.1:0-26410 GCA_021605095.1 Caerostris extrusa | reverse complement strand
GTTTAAAAATATCATTACTCATTATTAAAATAAACCAAAATCAAAGCAATATTTTTAGGCATTACACTAGATGTACAGTGTTAAAGGTAAACAAAACTTCTTAGAATAAATGTATGAAATATAGGAAAATATATCAATTCCAAAAGTTGCAAGAAGCAGTACAAATAATAAACATTAATAATTAATTACAAGTCATACTAAGTAAACTTGTATATGAAACTATTCTTAACGATAAATAATTAGAAAATCAATTTAAAATTGAAAAAAACTAGTGGAGAAATGTTTTAGACTCTTTTTTCACCGAAGAATTTTTATTTCAAGCATTAAAATTAATGTGTTACGTATCTTGAATATCGTTAAATGAAAAATTCTACAAGACATGTAAAAGAAGTAGAACTAAGTATGATCCACATTTACTATGATTAAGAAATAATGCACTTGCAGAAGAAAAAAGAATATTGTTTTTTAAAATTTATATCAGGAAAGTAAAAGTATCAGAACATTTAACCGCCGCACATACTATTTTAAGCAATATCTTGTATTATGGGTTAAAATATTTAAAATCCTTTACATATTTTACTAAATATGTAAATTCTTAAAGGATACAGAACTTTTGACCACCACTCTTGTAATTTTAATCCATATCTTGCATTATGTATTAAAGTGTCTGAAACGCCTTTACATATTTTATTGAAGATGTAAATTCTTAAGTGAGGAAGCACTGTTAACCACCATTTTCATAATTTTAAGTAATATCTTGTATTATGGATTAAAATGTCTAAAACCTTTACCACCACTATTATAATTTTAAGTAACACCTTGTATTATAGGTTTTTTATTATGGCGATTTATTTTTATTATGATAGGTTAAAATATCTAAAACGATTTTTTATTTATTAATGACGATTTATTTTTTATTATGATAGGTTAAAAATATCTAAAACGCCGTTACTTATTTTAATAAAAATTAAAATTCTTAAGAAATGGAGAACTTTTGGCCACAACTCTTATAATTTTTGTATTAAAGGTTTTTATTATGGTGATTTACTTTTTATTATGATAGGTTAAAATATCTAAAACGCCGTTACTTATTTTAATAAAAATCAAAATTCTTAAGTAATGGAGAACTTTTGGCCACCACTATTATAATTTTAAGTAATACTTTGTATTAGGTTTTTTATTATGGTTAAAATTGTCGATTTATTTTTTTTTATGATAGGTTAAAATATCTAAAAATCGTCGTTACTTATTTTAATAAAAATTAAAATTCTTCAGTAATGGAAAACTTTTGGCCACCACTCTTATATTATATTACATTTTGAAACCATTCACCGAAACAATGTAATACTTTGTTTATAGGTTTATTCTTAACTAAGTACCTTGCATTATTTTCTATAACGCCGTTACATATTTTTATAAAAGGTTAAAATTGTCAACAATTATACTTGAATGTATGATGAGTTATATAATTTGTAAATGAAATGGTGAAGTATCACTTCATCTAAACCTTCACATTTAATATTTTGTTAATCATTTTATATATTTTTTGCTACTCTCATCATTAATCTTTCCTACTTCTATAGCGTATCGGTAACTGCTAACTTTTAACAGGGCGAAAAATTTCAGCATTATCTTCAAATGGATTATGAATGCTATCATCACGCCATGGAAGTCACCTCCAGTAATCATTCGTCTAGAATGTTACGATTGGATTACGATAATTCCGGCATCCGAAAGTTGAATCCATTAAAGCTGACAAGGGCAGCATACATTAGGGGGGATTCGGATCCGGACTGTGGGACTCAAAATATTCATGTATTTAAATTGGAATTCATGTATTCATATGCTGTTTCGATAAACACCGCTGCGGGCTGTTTATGCCAAAGTTCTTAAAAATATTTTCAGATCTTGATGAAACCTGGAAGCTTCAGTTCAGAATAAGATCTCACTTCTGTGATTCGACTGACGTTTGAATCACGTAAAGATGATGCTAGAAATGCAATATATTCATTCTCGTTACTGTTCATACTAGTTAAGGAAAATAAGATGCAAGTATTTCATAATAAAAATTTACTTTTGATAAACAGACATTAATGGAAATCTTTGAAATTAAATGTTGATTAATGTTTTTTTTATAAGTTGGCAGTCATTTGAGTAGATTAATAGGTCACATTCATAGTAAATATTATTAAATCTTTTTGATGGAATTTATTTTGTTTGTTTTTAATAAATTTAGTTATAAAATATTGACAAACATGAAAATATATATATACATGAATTTTTTTGTTGAAATTTGTCAAGGCGAAGAGCTTAACAATAAGAAATTATACTACATTTCAAGAATGCCTAACAATACAAAATTACATTACATTACTTGATAAACTTACCGAGAGGAACAACAAAATAAAATTACATTACATATAAGAAACATACTACCGACTAAAGGTCCAACAAGAAAAAAAAATCAGTTGGAATACTAATTGAACCCGAACTACATCATACTAACCACCGAACTATATCAAATTGAAAATATAAATGGATTCTAATTTCTTTCCGGTTTGTGGTACATGAATTCCATTAGATAAACTCATAATTCATGAGATTTACTGGAAAAACCAAGCACAACCTGTTGATGATTCTTATTCCACTTGGTCGACAGCAACATCTAGACCTAATCCATGAACTATTTCTAGCCGACGAGTCATTATAAAGGGTAAAGAAAACAACGCATCTTCTTTTTGTCCTTGGCCTTGCTGCACAAAGACGTAGGACACCTTAAGAGAGAAGTCTGACTTTACCCACCTGGTTATACCCCTGGGTACAAATTTTTAGTAGCCTTTTACGACATGCATGGGCTACAGTGGGGCTATTCTAACCCGGATCGCTTATTCTAAAGAAAAAAGCACAAACTAAACCATAGTGCCAGCTTACAGAGTAAAGAGAAAAAATTATAAAAAAAAAAAAAAAAAGATTCAGCAATATGAAAAAAAATGGAGTACACTCGAAATGATGTTTCGAATTTACCATAGTCAGGATAATGAAGTAAGCATATCTTTATAAAAATGTAAATGGTTACATGGAAGTAATCACTATCATATGATAAACCCTTTTTTGTTTAACATGGAACGAATTAAATTCTTTTACTACACAAAACAAAATCATAATAAAGATCAAACGGATAAAAATTTTAATAAATGGGATTAAAATCATCAGACAAACTAATCACATACATTTGAATAAAATTTAAATCTCCTTTCTTTTAAAAATTATTATATTACAATCTTAAGAAGACAATAAATTCAACAGGCGCATGCAATATCCTAGAGATCTTAAAACAAATTGAAACACTTTCTGAATTACATATTACTTCTGCAGCACTGTAGTATATTAACATCTAGATGACGTGCAGTTCAACATTTCGCGTCTCTAATGAAATCCATCCCTCACTCAGACAATACTACAAGCGAGATTAAATCTCGGGCCAAGAAAACCGCAATAACGATTCATGCAAGAGGCAATGCCTTCTTGACCGCAACATGCCGGCCTCTCGTTTGTTTCACCTTTGCATATCCATCCACCCATTCATTCATTTTGCCCCGTGATGAGCCGATATCGCACGCGATATCACGGATCTGCAGTCATCAGCCGCAGAGCAATTTGTGGGTTGTAAGTGCTGGTGTAAGCACTTGACCGAACCGTTGCATTAGTGGAGGGGGAGGGGCAGAAAGGGAAATTATGAAACGGGGGACATTCTTGGGCCCTTTGGAGTCGGAAAAGGCTCTAATGATGTGCTCTTTTGCGTCTCTAGGCGATTTTCTGGTGCAGGTTGGTTGTAAGTATTTGGTGGGTGGACATAAGTGTTTGGAATGTCGTTTGATGTCGTAAGCGGGTTTGTTCTGGTGCGAGTGCTGTTTGCTTCTGGTTGGAGCCTTTGAGTTTTAATGGATACTTTTAATTGCAAGAAATGCGTGTAGTAGTTATGTCCATTCGAGGTTTTAAGTTCACTTGATTCTTTTCTTTTGAAGTTTTTAAAGCACATTTTCTATTGGAAAATAATATTTTTTTGTTATATTTTATAAGTTGAAAAACGCTTTGAATTATAATAGGATTTTTAAGTTAAAAATGTTTTGAAAATTTTGAAAAATTGACATACTTTTGAAAAATTTGACAAATACTTTTTGACAGATAATATTTTTTAAAAAATTTGGCACAAACTTTTGGGCAGATACTTTTGAAAAAAAATTTGACATATATTTTGTGGCAGATACTTTTTGAAAAATTTGACATAATACTTTTTGAATGACTTGACATTTACATTTTGACAGATACTTTCTGAAAGTTTTGACATATACATTTTGACCTATTGTTTTTGAAAAATTTGACGTATACTTTTTAGAAAATCGTTTTTGAAAAATTTGATGTACTGATTTGAGATATAATTTCGGTGTTTAATGTTTTATAAAAATTTCTAACAAATTATACACAGGAAATCATTTTATTTGGATATTCTCTGAAAAAATTTTGATCTAACTTTTTTTTTTAATATAAATGCTTTTACATTTTACTGAATATGCGCGTTTTACGATTTTAGACTTGAGACGTTTTGCGAGCAAGATGCACGTTTTAATACTGGGCCTTATATTAGACTAAGAATTATTATTTATCTTAATAGCATTACTTTAAAATGGTCAATAATGAAATAAATATTGTTATTTATTTGATGACAATATTTTTAAAATGATCAAAATAGGAATAAGCATTTTCTTATGACATTTCTTTGTCTTATGACATTTCATTAAAAATTATCCATAATTCAATAAGAATCGTTATTCATTTTATGACAATATTTTTAATATGATGTAAATTTTGATATGAAGTTTCGTATGCTATGACGTTTCTTTAAAAATTATCGATAATTCGATAAGAATTGTTATTTATTTATGACATTATTTTAAAAATGATCAGAATTGGAATAAGAATTTTCGTGTTTTTGACATTTCTTAAAAATTATCTGTAATTCAAAAAGAATTACTATGTAAAAATAATTGTTATTTTTCTGCATCAAAAAGAATTGTTATTTTTTTTTTATGACAGTATTTTAAAAATGTTAAAAATTGGAATAAGAATTTTCCTATGTCTTATGATATTTATTTAAAAATTTTCCATAACTTAACAAGAACTGTTATTTATTTTATGACAATTTAAAATGTAAAGAAAATTATTTCAGGACACTTTGTGTCTCCTGTGTCAAATTGCCTTTCCGTTATCTTTGTAAAAATCATAACTCTGAATTGCTTAGCCTATCAATACTTATCTATCTTCCTTATTAAAATTAAATATTCTTCTAATTCAAATTAAATGCTAGTAAATCCTTCTATTATTAAATGTATTACATTTTAAGTAATGTTATAAAAGAGTAATTAATGCATTTCAAAATATAATCGAAATATAACTAAATAAACAAAAATGAAAAAACAAACAAACTTATATGCCCCTAACTTATTAACTTAAATTATTAACTTTTCCCTAACTTATTAATGCTCTTCAAAAAAATATAATCGAAATATAACTAAATAAAAAAAAAAAAAAGGAGAAAAAAACCAAACTTAATCAAGTGCTTATTCTTACTGTAGTACTACAAAAATATTCAAAGCAAGATAATTTTAACAATTATAACCTACGTTTTAAATTCATTAAATTAATCGCTAAAATGTTAACCTTTAATCATCAGAGCTGACATCAAAAAGCATGTATGGAACATGTATAGCTGTACCTTTTATTAATCTAATTACTCCACAACTACAATTAAATCACAACTGCTTTAAATGTAATTGTGGAGTAATTAGGTTAATAAAGAGCCATACTACATCAGAGTCAATCATATTAGAGTACATACGTCGCATCCAAATCTCAATCTCCATGTGATTACATCAACAGAAATATGAAATTACAACTAGATGTAATCAAAAAAAAAAAAAAAAATAAATAAACAAAGTGCACATCACATAATCTGCAACGCACTTGCAGCAAATGCAAAAAAGTTCACCAAAACGAGTGCTCCGCTCTCAGAGCATTGTCATAGTCCAACAACGTAAAGGGTAATTGGTGGACAGCTAATCCAACAATGATCTTAATTAGAATAAAATTACTTCTCAGATGCGGAATTACACATGATGGGGACCGGAGTCATGCATAAATGAGTACTCATTATCGAATTCAACAGTGGAAATGCATTAACGATAGCAATTAAAAACGGGCGATGTTGTTGTATCGATTAAACGGCTGGGGGGATATCATGTTATGCCACCGCTTTTGACAGTGGGATCCGTTTAAACGGAGAATCGATAATTACGCGAGAATGCTTATGAGTTTAAGTCTGATTTTGAGATAAGGAGAGTTGGACTTATGGATCCGATATTGCTGTGCTGTGTGTTATTTTAAAGCATGATATAAAATGTATGTTTTAATTCGAGTGATGAAGTAGATTATTGGTAATTCTTTAAGTATCTGCTGTAAAGCTGCTAAGCATTTTGTATTCGTTTCATTTCGCCTGTAAGCCCGTGGTATTTAAACTAGTCTTTCTGTATATAAAGAAAAATATAAATATTATTCTGCTCATTTCAAAATGACTGCTAAAAAAAAAAAAATGGTACTACAAAAATAAATATGTGAACAGTAATGTAGAATGTATGAAAGCCCTATTTAAACTTAAAGCAGTATGGGTTTTTAAGAAAGAAATCATTTTCTGATAATAATTGTTTATGAATATATTTTAAAATTTGTTTTTCGAGTAATATTTATTATTTTTTAGTTTTCCTCAACAATAAAGACATAGTACAGTTTAACAGAGTATAGTGTGTGTGTGTGTGTGTAAATATATACACTGAAGTGACAAAAGTCATGGGATACCTCTTAATATCGTGTCGGCCCTCCTTTCGCCCAGCGAAGTGCAGCAACTCGACGTGGCATGGACTCAACAAGTCGTTGGAAGTCTTCTGCAGGAATATTGAGCCATGCTGTCTCAATAGACGTCCATAATTGTGAAAGCGTTGATGGTGCAGGATTTTGGGCACGAACCGACCTCTCGATGATGTCCCATAAATGCTCGATGGGATTCATGTCGGGCGATCTAGGTGGCCAGATCATTCGTTGGAATTGTCCAGAATGTTCTTCAAACCAATCGCGAACAGTTGTGGTCCGGTGACATGGCGCATTGTCATCCATAAAAATCCCATCGTTGTTAGGGTACATGAAGTCCATGAATGGCTGCAAGTGATCTCCAAGTAGCTGAACATAAGCATTTCCAGTCAATGTTCGGTCCAGTCGCATCAGAGGACCAAGTCCATGCCATGAAAACAGCCCACACCATTACGGAGCCAGCACCAGCTTGAACAGTGCCTTGTTGACAGTTTGGGTCCATGGCTTCGTGGGGTCTGCGCCACACTCGAACCCTACCATCAGCTCTTACCAACTGAAATCGTGACTCATCGGACCAGGCCACGGTTTTCCATTCATCTAGGGACCAACCGATATGCTCACGTGCCCACGAGAGTCGCTGCAAGCGATGCCGTTCTGTCAGTAAGGGCACTCGAGTCGGTCTTCTGCTGGAATAGCCCAAGAAAGCCAAATTTCTCCTCACAGTTCTAACAGACAAGTCCCCTGTACGTCCCACATTGATTTCTGCGGTTTTGACGCAGTGTTGCTTGTCTGTTAGAATTTACGACTCTTGCAGACGTCGCCGGCCTCGGTCGTTAAGTGCAGGCGGTCGACCACTGCGCTGTCCATGGTGGGATGTTATGCCTGAAATTTCATACTCGGCACACTCTTGACACAGTGGATCTGGGAATGTTGAATTCCCTAAGGATTTCCGAAATGGCATGACCCATGCGTCTAGCTCCAACTAACATTCCGCATTCAAAGTCAGTTAATTCCCGTCGTGCGGTCATCATCACGTCAAAACCTCTTCACATGAATAACTTGAACAGAAATGAAAGCTCTGCGAAAGCACTGCGCATTTATACCTGTTCTACGCGATGCTACTGCCATCTGAAAATTTGCATATTGCTATCCCATGACTTTTGTCACTTCAGTGTATGTATGTATGTTTTTATGTATACATCTACCTGATGGCGAGTGACTGCTGCTATATATATATATATATATATATATGTATATGTATATAAAGTATAGCAAAATCAAACTAAATTAGTTTTGATTGAAGCGTTCCTTTCTGAAAAATCAACCCAGCCAACGGCCATACTATGCTGAATATACCGGTTCTCGTTAGATCACCGAAGTCAAGCATCATTGGGCGCGGTCAGTACTTGGGTGGGTGACCACCTGTGAACACCGCGTGCCGTTGCCATTCACAAATTTGGGACTTGAATGGCCGAGTGTCTAACGCCTCTGGCGCTCTGTGGCGTCCCAGCGGTGCCATGGATGTTTGTAGTGGTTCGAATCCACTTTAAGCAGTAGGTCCCGGTCACCCATGACTGTAAGAGCGTCACGGAGCCAAAGTCAGACTTCTACCTACGGGTGATCCATTACAACAGAAGCTACTTCCTTCCCTTCAATCAGAGTACGTATGGGCTCGTGGGCTTGGCCAGCCAAGTGGGATAAGAAACAACAACAAAATTAACCCATATGGCTACCTTAGAGGATATTGTCTAATTGTCATGCCAAAATGTACGTGCAGTTTAAAAATACACCCCGGGGATACATCCTATATGGTATAAAACGTGATTACAATATCAAGTAATAACGCCATCTTTAGAATCATAATGTTTGAAGTGTTTCTGAAATGTGATTAAAAATATTTAAAAAAATTGCAGCTAAATTTACTGTTCTTTTAATTTGCAATCATTAAAATACTTGACACGTCCTTTTATATAATAACGACTTACACTGCGTAAGGAATGAAAAACATGTTGTAAACTACGTTAATTTTATATTGAAATGCTTTCTTTGTCCTTCGCTAATGAGCCTTTATATCATGCCAATGCATCATCATTATCATGTCAGTAAAGATGGGAAAGATAATGAGAGCATTGTATTATTACAAAGTTTTGCATAGAAAATTGTAAGTTTGAAAACAAAGTATATTTTGTAAAATAAAATATTTTTGGTACATTTACTGCATGTTGCTAGAATTGCGTTTGATTTAGATTCCTTTATTCCTGTCCAGACACGAGACATTTTCATGTAGATTTTATAAACTATAATGTAGAGAAATTTATTAAAACTTGGACAGTTTAATGCAGGTAAATCATAAGTTAAAAATATTAAGTTATTAACATTTAATGTATATAACAATAACAACATAGATAGCAAGAATTTGAGTGTGTTATCGTACATTATTATTACCTTTAAAAAGAAATAGAGCTTCCGTTTAAACAGATACGTAATCTATATATATAGAGAGAGATAACAATCAAAACATCTATACCGAAAGTATCTAAATCAAATGTAAAAAATATACAATCAAATATAAAGTATGCAATCAAATATTAAAGTATACAATCCAAAGTATGCACCCATGGTAAGAAATTAGCATTACTTACAATGCACAGTGATGGTCCTCGTGTCCTCTATGAGGCTATTGGACAAGGAAGGATTTTTGGCAGTGCAGGTGAACTTCTTCCCGTGGTCGTCTGCAGTGGGCACGAACGACAGAGTGCTCAGAGTCAGATTGCCATTATCCGAGATCACTTCATTGCCCGTCTGGATCTTCTGGGAACCTTTCCACCACGTCATCACGGCACGAGGTCTCGAACCCGTGGACTCGCACTCGAGGGTCACCTTGCGACCAGCTGATAGGTGGTGAGGTGGGCTGATGATCCGGACATCAAGGGGTCGAACTGGAAAATTAAAAATAACAATCAATTTAAAACTGTGATTCACTTAATCCTCCCCAATAATAATAATAATAATAATATTTTCTGTGACTAAAGCTTTAATATTATACTATAAATATGCTTCCTTTTATAAATTTAAAACGTTTCGTTTAACATAAGTGGACTTCATATTCCATATATGTATGCCACAAACATCTTCTCCATAAAGATAGATAACGAAGGCCATTTACCAAATACAACAAATTGTTTATCTTTTATACAACATCTTACTATTGCCCATCTGGCAATAGTAAGATGTTGTATTAAAGACCAACAAGATGTTGCATGTTTTAAATTATGTTAATATACAATTCTATTATTTTTGTACTTAACTGTACATCATGTAAAAGGAAAGTATAAAGGCGAAAGCGGTATTATAAGATTTAATATAATCTGTCAGGTTCAAATGTTGTAAACTGTAAGTAAAAAGTTTTCCTTTTAATGGTATACATAAGCTTCCACATCTTGTTCATGCAATAATATGCATATTTTTTTTGTTTAACATAGGTGAACTCATGTCATGGATAGACCCTCAATTATGTCACTCGTATGCCACAAACAATTCGTCCATAAGGGCAGATAACGAATGCCATTGTCTATTTAAATACCAAATACAACATCTTGTTGATAAAGAAACGATTTTGAACTTAACTGTAAATCATGTAAAAGGAAAATATAAAGGTGGAAATTACCATCATGATTAATATAATCTGCGCTGATTAAATCTTGTAAACTTTTACAAGAAGTTATCCTTTTAATCACTTGTATAAGCTTCCACATAAAATCTTTTTTGATGCGTGCGTTTAATTATGTATAGAAATTTTAGTTTAACATAAATGGACCTCATGTATGCCACAAACAACTCCTTCATTAAGGGAGGAAATGGATGCCATTGTCCATTTGAATACCAAATACATCTTGTTGGTAAAGAAAATATAAAATTCTCCTGATAAAAATATCTTATAAACCTTTATACTTCAGTTCTATCAAACGAATCAATGATTAAAAATAAATTTCAAATGTTTCAATGACTTGATAGTTTTTCACTAGACTTACACACTCAGGTTTAATTGTCGTAATATATAAGCAAAAAAATTGAAACCCAAATGAATACCAGACAATTTTTATAATATTTACCAAGTTAAAAGCCAAAAAGATTACTTCATGACAACTCTTAACACTAATTTCCATTTTTAACTAATTTATTCCAATTAAATTTTTATTTAAGGAATACACTTTATGACCCATTAAATACACTTAATCAATTATCTTCCAGATGCATTTTTGAAGAAATAAATTTTATTTTATTTCAGATTTTGTTTTTAAATTTTAATTGAAGAATCCATTTTCCTTTTCTAAAATTCTATTATTCATTAAATTCACATCATACGTGGTTCTTCCGTTTTTTGGAGTTCGTAGTCATTTTCTTGTTGTTGACAGTAATGTTGACATTCCCTTTATATCTTCAGGCTATTTGAGCTCGATAACTTGCAAAGTCACAAAATAAACTAAATTTGCTTTTTTTTT
Organism: Caerostris extrusa; assembly: GCA_021605095.1. NCBI lineage: Eukaryota > Metazoa > Arthropoda > Arachnida > Araneae > Araneidae > Caerostris > Caerostris extrusa. Next base: position 14,990 of record BPLR01017019.1, on the reverse strand, counting down.
TTATTATATCTGCTCTATCATATTTTATTCAGCTATATTAGTTAAACAAATCTTTGTTCTGTCATAATATTTGATATGTCCCTTTTTAAATTTTGTTTACTTACATGGAAAGAATTGAGTAACGATACTTATCAAAAAATAATGTTACCATATAACAAACATTCATTATCAGGTTGAATAATTTCATTCTTCCTTTTATTAAGAAATATATTTAGCTTTTTTAGAATATATGGTGAACAATAGCAAAGTTTAATTTTATTTCACTATAGAAAATAAAAACTTTGATTTTAAATATAAAACCAATGAGCGAAAAGTTTGTTTGTCCTATTTTTAATTAGAAAAATAACTTTCAGGATTTGATGAAAGCATTTTTTTATTTAAAAATAGGCTGGAAAAGAAGCGCCTTTAGTAATTCCCATAATGATACAAAATATATTATTTTCGTGTTTTAAATAACGTGAATAGTTTGGTTTTTATTTTCATGTTCTGCTACATCTATTTAAATGTATCTGATGTATTGCAAATAATGCTTTTATTCTATTAAAATTCGTGAAAATATGCATTGCAAAATAGTTAAATTATAGCCAAATTGTTGATCTTGGTGAGTTTATCGGCGTTGTTTCCTGATCTTTCAAGAATTGGCGAGATATTACTTTGATAATTAGTGATAATTATCACGAGCTTCGCAGTAAAAATTAAAAATAAATCCTAAATTTATCCTGGAATTCTTAGAAGAAATTTGAAAAAGCTGAAAGTCAAATGTATAGTGAGTTTTGTCCATAAAGTAGAAGTATAATAGCAAACAGTTATGGACAAAAATAATTCTCCTGTGATCATATACCTCCCACGAATTTATTTTGTAGTTTATCATATTCAATGATAGCTTGGCGATTTTTGGCAGCAATCTATATAGAGCAGTAATAGCCAACAATAAAGATTGTTGACAAAAATCGTCAAGCTATGATTTTGCTGGCGCGAAACGAGAAATCAGACTATCAATGCAACAGTTTTTAAAAGAAATGGTTAGCTGTAAATAAAGGTGCATTAATTTTTTTTTAAATATTTGGCATTTATATTCAACTAATAAATTTTGTAAAATATCCCCTAACAAAAAAAAAAAATATAAAAAATATTCATTTGTATGAACTTTTTGTAATGTTTTATTATATTTCATACAATATGATTTATTTTTTTATTGTATTTTATCTATTATTTTATTATTTCTTATATCTATTTATCTTTGTTAGTTCACTCTGTATGATTTGAAGAAGAATTTTTTGGAAATTTCAGAATCGCTTCGTAGCATGTTTATTTTTTATAAATAAATGCACGGGGCCTGAATGGCCCGACGAGTAGCTAGCGTTCTGGCGCTAGGTACGACAGGTATCGGTTCGAATCTCGGCGGTGCCATGGATGTTTGTAGTGGTTCGGAATCCACTTTAAACCGTAGGTCCCGGTCCTAATGGGAGCGTTGCGGGGGGCATTGTTTTTCCGTGTCCGTGGCTTATCTTCAAGTTACACCGCCGCCTGGGTAATGCAAAGTGAGTAACGCCTGTGCAGCGCTTGCCTTAAGGCATCCAAGACCAAGTTGTCTAAGTTCTAGCTGCATTAGAACAAAAAAAAAAAATAAATAAATGCAAGTAGTGAAAAGAAGCCAAGCAGCGATACAGCGCCAACTCTGTACGTAACGGATGGAAGATGTTTGCCCCAACTTTCTGTTTCTTTAGACTAGGGGGAAGCCCTCCTGTAATATTACCAGTGTTTAAATAATAATAAGAGGTAGTAATCTCATATTTATTGTCGTGATTTTATTAAATGACTTGCTGTTTGTTTCGATTTTGTCTGCCATTTAACAGAAAGTGAATAATACCCTTTATTCAATTCCTTTTATTAGCTCACACTCCCTTTAAATATATGGTTCAAATTTTCAATGGTTCATAAAATACTTTTGAATTCATCCACTCAAGTGCAAATACATTTTTTTAGCTTGTAGTGGATGACACTTGATGTTAATATAGTTTCTTCAAATATTAATTCAGTAATTAAACTAATTAATTTTAGTCTTTTAGATTTAAGTTGCATATATCTACCAATAGATGGCGCCAGATAAACTTAAAAAAAAAGGAATGAAAATTATTTATAAAGAACTTTCTGCAATATAGTGAAAAAAAAGTAGGAATTGATTTAATTTTTTTATATTACTTGTTTTTAATTTTTACTTTGTTGAACTAAATTATAAATAATAAATATAAGGTGCTTAGAAATATTGAAACGTTATAATATGCATTCAGATTTCATAATATTATGTTGAAAATAAGTGTAAAATATTTCTTTATGAAGAGAATGGTTTCTACTGAACAAAATTGATATATAGTTTTATTTTAACAAAGATTAGATATTTGTTAAAAATAATCGTAATTTATTCCTCTACTTTTGAAAGTCAGAGGAAATAAAACAATCAGCATTTACATGAAGCACAATACTGTGTCGTAAACGAATACAAGAAAGAGGATTTGAATTGAAAAGTAATGATTCTACGTCTGTTATTCTGAGATAGAGACGTATTCTAATGCTGATCATGAGTGGAATATATTAAAGAACTATCATTTAGATGTTCTCTGTGGTACGAATAGTAAATATACGAAGGAATTGTATAATATGTAAACAAAATTTAAATATTTTGGTGTGTTTCACTTTAATATTATCTCTTACATGTAGAAATATTTTCTTTATGTAAGTGTTACATTAAAGTCATATAGAAGCCTTCAATTTTACTTACATCACATTTATAAATATTGTGATTTTAGTATAATTTATATAATGTCCATATTATTCTAAAAAGTCATAAGGTTCTATTATGTGATTCGAATTTTGCTTTATAAAACAAGTTACACTCCCTTATCGACTAAAAGGCTCGAAACTAAAGGCTATTCTGTTTACTCCCTGTTATCGGTATACATCGCTAGACGTGTCTTTGACTTTGGTCTAATCATCTAGCAAGCAGAAATAACATGGTTTATAACGATCAGCAGGCACGTATTCCTTGATTAATACACTATTAATATACATTTCCTAAAAATAAATACAAAAAAAAATAAATGTTTTTTTAAACTTTTTTAATCCTCAAATCCAGTTCCAGACGTCAAAATCTGTTGATATTAAATATATATCAACAGATATTATTAATATATTATTATCTGTTGACAGATAATTATATTATCTGTTGACAGATAATTATATTATCTGTTAACAGATATTATAATATATAGATTATTAATATATTATCTGTTGTATAAGAATTTTCAGGTTCGTTGCTGCAGCTTATGCGCACGTCGAATCTTAATAATCCTCCCATCTCCTCCCTTTTTCAGAGTTATGAATGTGTTACATTCTCATGGGTTTTGTATTGCGAATGCTGTGATGGATTTGTTATGCAATTTGCATGTAAAGAATCATGTTGCAGACTTGGCAAAATAGCCGTGTTACTTATCTATTCATTGCCAATTTTCTTTTGATTTTAGGAGTAATATGTTGTGTTCTATATATATACATTCAGTATGTGTGCAAGAAAATCGGAACCTCTTACGCATTAACAAATATAATATTTATAGAATAATAAAGAATTTCTATATATTATAAAAAAAATAATAGTAATCCACAAACAAAATAATGCTATATCCTAATGTTGTTTTCGAATGTCAGCTTTGTAGTCCTTCGCTACTAGAACAAGATAGATGCAGCAGATATTACCACGGCAGTACCTATAAATGTGTAATGAAAATAACTTTCAGGAAGAGATGTAATAGAAGTGAAAACACTCCATTTAATATTAACAAGAAAGAAAAGCTCCATTTTGTCTAATTTAAGTTATATGGCCAGTGGGATTATCATCACGATAATATTGCTGCCGTTTTCGAATGATCGGTGCAATGGCCCGAGACTGGTAAGCATCAAGCTCTGCATTACTCAGTGTCAACCAGTATATCAATCCAAGGACACATGCTACACTGCACTTACATTTTGCCACAAAAATATGAGGATGTCTTCCTTTAAAGATGCATCGATCCCTATTTCTTGACTTTTCGTGCCTATTACTGACATAATTACAAAACTTACAATCGTATTGATATTGCTTGTCATGCTTAGAACCAAGAACTTTTAGTGCTTACTAGGCCACTTCGGGCTTCAGATCTTAACGTTAATTTGATTTGATTAATTTAATATATTTGTAATAGAATTTTAATTTTATCTATAAGTGGGATGTCAAGAATTTTTAAAGGACTCTGTATCAAATACGACTTCTGATACTGTTGTAATAAAATGTTTAGAAGCAATTCAATAATATCCTTCCATTATACCACAACTACCAAAGACAATTACCAAATAACCTAAACCGAACAAACCAAAAAAAAAAAGTATCGTGAGACTTTTCTCAACTTTGAGGCCAATAAAAAGCTATATTGGATCCAAAATAAAAGAAGATCTTATAGAAGTTAATTAATTAAAAAAAAAAATAATAATATTTGATACATAAAAAATAAAGCATCTTTGTGCTAAACATATACTATTTTCTTTTACATATTTCGGCTATTGTATAATACTTTCAGACTTGTTAATTGAGTATCGTTATTTTTACAGAACATATTATTTCGTAAGAAAATTTAGAATGCAAGAATATCTATAAAGTGTTGTAAAAATTATATTGTTAATGCAATTTGTTTAAAAGATATAATAAATGTCGTTAATGAATAATAATAATAAATGTCGTTAAATTTATTTAACAAATTTTCTAATTTCATTCATAAAAGATAATAAATCAAACAATAAATCTATAGTTTAATAAATGAGTTATGAGTCGGTATAATAATTTGACTCAAGGGTCGAAAATAATTTCTCATCTACTGCTTTCGTAGCTTAAATTCACTGCCATGGTAGATAAAACACTGTCATCATGTAAGGAAATAACTTGTTGGTATCTTGAATTATTAAATTACTGTTTACTTACTACAAAGCACTCTGTTTCTTTAAAGACGATTCCAAGAAGATTCATCCACTTAAAAATTGAATAATGTTACATCCCTCGGCTGAAATATTGCTAATTTAAGGAAAACTTGATGATCCAATAAGGAATTCGGATAGCAAAACAAAGCATTCGGAGTTAAAATTATTAAACAATGTTTTCATTTTCAGTACTTGACATTCGAGATTATTTTCCATATCTTAATTAAAAATATGATATCGAAATTAAAGAAACCCATCACTCCTAATGATCAAAACAATTTCCGATTCTTTTGGGAATTTTCGCTATTTGCCCCTGAAAATTTAAACCGAAATTGAATTTGAAGTGTTATGCTTTAAAGAGAGAGAGAGAGTTTTAATTAAACAAATCTTTCCAATTGATTCCAATAAGAACTAGAACAAGAGAAACTCGAACTATCCATTCGATGCCTCTAATTAAGAAACCGCCGTTTGAGAGATCTTTCTTTCTATTAGCGCTTCTTTCCAAGATCCATTTGGAAGACTTGGTTAACAATGCAACTTAATTACAAATTCAAGTATATGCGCGCTGAAGTTATGCATCTCTTCAAAAGATTTCGACGAGAAAGTAAGATTTATTCCAACGGAATTTGCTTTCATTAGATACATTTTAATGACCATCGATGATATTGTAATTGGTATATTTCGCAAAAATTGTAACTTTGAGATGCTTTAGTTAAAATTTTATGAGGTTTTCTGATTACATAATTCGGAGGCAAAGGGAGTGTGGATTTCTACTTATAAGCATCAAAATAAGTTGCGGTAAATTAAATTGAAATATTTATATAGCCTTAAAATAAAAATAAAAATATACCATAAACTAATTTCAATTTATTGTAAGTGAACATATTTTTTTCACTTATTTCATCAACTGAATTTGAATATATAATGTCAAGTTGATGGTTTAATTAACTTAGCTTAGCATCCTTGGACATTATTTTGTGAAAATTGAATAAATTAGGATACCCATTGCTTAAGTAGAAGTATTATTTTTCATAATTTAATGAAAATGTCAGTCTTTTTATTACAAAAATCTCATTTATATTTAGTAATGACTTCAATATTGAAATCCCTTCATAAAACTTATATTTAAGCTATATTTTCTAATGGCTAAATTCTTAACAGTAAAAAAGTGAATTAATACGACATTCTATAGTTCGGCATGTTCTATAATCCGGTACAGATAGAGAATTCGCTTAATTTGGCATTTGCAGATCATGACCAGCAGATGGCGGCACAATGCTACTCACATTAACCAAATATTAAAATTAAATTTTAGTCAAATATTAAAAATATCTTAGCGGATACAGAATGTGTGTTAATACATTAAACATAAATGCTTTAATCATTTAAATTTTTTTCTTTGTTTCCTTTTAAACTATATTAGCATTCGATAATCTAATACAGGGGGGTTTCTAAACATTTTAGGCTAAAGGCCATACTGGCTCATCCACCAAGTCCCATACATATACATACTTTAATCGTTTACATTTTTTCGTTGCTTCCTTTTTAAACTATATTAGCATTCGATAATTTAGCACAGTGTCTCCAAATTTTTTATCCTAAAGGGCCATACTGATTCAACCATCAAGCCCCAAGGGCCAAGACCTAACTAGTTCATCATATCAATATGGTGTGGTTTGGAGGTATTTATGACGTGGAAGGTGGATTGTAATCGGTTCTCAAATTCGATTGGTACTATCGATCGATTTGTATCAGGGGCAAGCCACTGAGATAGAGATACTATCTTGAGCTACAGTAGTACAGCTCCATCTTTTGGGAAGCAGGATGATTATGCAAAAGTCAATTATATGTGATTTGTCTAAAAATACAGTGCCATTTTGTAGCGAGTAGCAGAGCTGGAGCATGTTCTGATAAAGTTGTGCTGCGTGATCGTTTGTCTGGAAGATTCGAGTGTTTCCAAATATCTTTCGAGGACGCGTGTAACAAATACGGAAGACAATAGACAGTCGAATAGTTTCAAATTTTGGTTTCAGAACTAATCTTAATTAATAGATTCAATTAATAACGAATTAATTAACGAATAATTAATAATTTGGATCTTATAATGAGGGGCGATAATTCATAACCTGATCACTTTTTACACATTTAATATATGAATACTCGATTATTCTGGTTACTAATAACGTCAGCATTTTTTTTTTCAGATTCCACAAATTTCGAATAACACACAAAAAAAAAAATTACACATGCAAAACTAAAATTCTTTCATGAAAAAGAATTTACTCTTTTAATATTTAAATGATCAAACATACTTATTATGAAATACTACGGATGACTCATTCGAAAACGTTCAATAGCGAAATAATATTTAAAAGACTAGAAGTTCGAATTCTGGTCGAAAAGTTTCTGACTTCAGTTCTTTGACAATTATATAATATCATCTGGAACAAAGTTAAATACTAACATAATTTAAACTATGAAAATATGTTCTGCAAAATTTTATGCAATTGTAAACTATTGAAAAATATTTAAAACAACTTCTTGCTCAGAAGACAAATCATAACAAATTTCATTTTGAAAAGACAAAACATGAAATTCCGTCTTTCGAATTTTTTATATGCTTGACTTACTTTTTCTCATATGTTCACCGTTGACTAAACAATACAAAAGTTTCTCATTCCATCCACCGAAGTATGGCTTAACCGTCTTTATAAAGTTTTTGTTTTTTTTTCTACATTAAATAATAAAATAAAAACTTTATGTTTTTCAATTGCTGAATTCTAGAATCCCTGGATAAAATAAGAAATTATTAAAGAAAGATATCTTGTTAAGTTTCATAAAAATAAAAATAAATAAAACTCCTCATTTTTCTATGTTATTTTATTCATTATTATTATTATTTTTAAAATATATTCTCTTATAAAATTTTATTTTGATCCTGTAGATGAAATTAAAATCTATGTGACCTAAAAGTTCATTTTTCTAGTTCATCTCGCCATTTCACTTAAAATATATTATAAGTAATTGTTTTATATACTTTCAAAATTTAATAAAAGCCTAAATTAAAGAAAAAACCGATTTATCGTTATTTTAAAATAAAAAAAAAAATTAAGAATTAAAAATATAGAAAAAGATTATTTAATGGTATGAATATTATTGCAGGTTAGAAAATAAAATTCTTCTGATAATAACGAATATATCTGGTTGCAGTGTCCTTATAGATTTATCAGCTATTCAGTGGAAAGCTGAACAACATCCGGTTTATAAGCGGAAATGGATGAATCGATTACTTTTTAGGGGTGCTAGTAAGACATACTCAGCACAAAGCAATTTTCAAAGAAGGAAATGTGATAGTTATTGTGGAATTTTATACATTTTTATTTTATTTTTTTGAAAAATAAAGCATGTACATTTCGAAATTTTTTTTAACTTTTTACATTACAAAAAGGTCTCCATAACAAAACAAAAAAAACTTTTTTTTTTTCAAGATCCTAGATGCGTATAAACTGCAGAAAAGGAACTGAGAATCATTTGACGAACACAAATAAGAAAAAAGATGAAATTTCAGAACTGAACTAGCTTATAAAAAAAGAACACAAATAGGTATGAAAGGTATGAAAGCAGGTATGAAAAAGTTAAGAAAATCAGCAAACCCCATAAGAAAAAATATCCAGAGAATAGCTTAAGGATATAAGGTATTGTATTGAGATATATGTATCGCTAGGGTATTATAAATCATGTTTATTTTGCTCGATGTTGTGACTGGATCCATGTCAAATAAGCATCTAGAAGTACGAGTATATTCCGATATAATGGAGTAGGTAAAATAAGCTTCCGCTTCTCTATTCCCTCCATACACACAAGAGGGGCCTGTAATTTTGCTTTGTAGGGTTTCGAATCCACACCTCCGAAAGTTGAACAACACAACGTAACAGATAGGCCGAAAAGGTCATAGGTTGACACATAGATGGTGCTAATAGTATTAAATCCATATGATTTTTAGTTAGCCCCTAATCTTCAAAAGACACGTGTATATAAATTGCACTATTAGTATGTGAGTTATAGCATTTTTAGTGTTCATCACGTGCAGTCCACTCGGCTGACTGTCGATTGGACTCCGGGTGAAATGATGGAGCCATGTTTCATCCATTGTCACATATCGACGCAAAAATTCGGGTTTATTACGATTGAACAGCTCCAAACACTGCTTAGAATCATCAATTCGTTGTTGTTTTGGTCGATTGTGAGCTGTGCGCGACACCCGCTTTGAACAAAGCTTTCGCATATCAAATATTCATTCACGATATGTCCAACACGTTCCTTTGATATCTTTAGAGTGTCAGCTATGTCAGTCAACTTCACTTTACGGTTATCAGAAATTATTTTGTGGTCTTTTTGATGTTTTCGTCGATAACAGCCTCTTTGGGACGTCCACTGCATGCATCGTCCTCGGTACTCATTTTCGCCTCGTTTAAATTTAGCAAACCACTTCTCTACGGTTGATTTTCCTGGTGCAAAGTCCGAATAATGTTTATCAAGCCAAGCCGTGGCTTTAATAGTATTTATTTCGCCAAAAAAAGGCAATGCTTTATTAACACCACGAAATTCCTTTTTTATCCATTTTTCAAACTAACAAAGTTGCTTCACTAAAAATGCTATAACTCACATACTAATAGTACAACGGCTGTCAAATTTATACACTTGTCTTTTGAAGTCTAGGGCTAACTAAAACTCTTATGGATTTAATACTAGTAGCGTCATCTATGTGTCAGCCTACGAACTCTTCAGCCAACCTGTTACTTAGCGATTGCAACCTAATTAATATGCATTGAATGATATTTATATACGTATTTTTGCTTAACATCAGTGGGTCTTACGTTCTCCTTATATACCCCCAAGGGAATGAGGTGGACAATGTTTTCAGGGATAAGCGTCGTAAGAGGGTGGGTGGGCGTGTCGTATATAAATATCAGGTCGACAGATTGACTGTCGAAGAGAGATGCTCTACATACCACAATAGCCGTCGAGTCTCCTGAACTGTGAACGCAATAGCTACAACAATGCTGTCAGAGGATTACAAAATCCACTCTCCTAAATACTAGGTGCGTTGTCGGGATTTGAGTTTATTTATATAGGTTTAACATATTAAAGAAAACAATCAATGCGATATATTAATAAAAAACAATAACTTAAACAACATCATAAATTTTCCATAGGTTAGATATTTACAATGGCTTTTTAATCGATCCTTCGATAGCTTGGTACCGATCACTTCTTTCGCATTTTTCCGCATGAATTCAACCACTTGCATACTTTGCGACAAGACACTGCTCGCATATTTGACTAGTGTTTATCGTAACCATCAATTTTCATTTCAGTACAGAGTAGAGCTCATAAACCTGTTGGAATCATCCATTTGTTTATCATTCGTAACGATGCTTCGAAAAAGAGATTCCAATTGCAAAATCAGATATTTTTAAAACAGCAAATCACGCAAATGTATAGCTTTTCCTTGTAACAACTTGTTTTAATTAAAATTAAACAGTATTAATTTTTCTTCTGAGGTGCGTTTTTTTAACAATACAAGAATATTGAATTAAATGAATGTTTAATGCATGAATTTAATTTTTGTAGTTGGTATAATGACGAAATACTATGTCAGATATTTAAATCGTTTTACATAGACTATCTTTTCATCTCTCTGAACAGTTGAAGTTTAAAAAGACAATTGTAATTTTTTCAACAATACTTAAATTGGAAAAATACGCACCAAACACAGCGACTTACAGATAAGCTATCAAACCGAAAAGGCACCATTTCGTAATTTAAAATGCATCACACACCATGTATCCCTTGGGAAATACGGTAACGAAGATCACTTGAAATATGCAGTTAAGGTGTTTTGAAGCCATCTCGGATGCTTCAAGTGCTTCCCTAAACCAATTTTATTGAGAGCTCCATCTTTTCCCCTCTTTATTTTTCTCTGGTGTTTTGTTTTTCAACGTAGTAAATTATTTATCAGGAGCCATGTATTTTCAAAACACCTTCTGCACCTGTTTTCATCGTCTAGGAATTGGGAATTATGTGTTGATATGTAGAAGGCGTTGTATCGGGCTGAGATTGCTGAGGGTAGAGCGATATTTAAGCTCGTGTGCCTCGATAGTCGTAAAAAAAAAGAGATGCTGTATTCAATAAAGATGCGTTCTTTCTTGGGTAGGATGATATTTTAGTTTTAACGATTTGTTTTGTTTTTCTTTATTGTTAACTGTTGCAGAAAAAAAATTGCTGTTGCAATATATTAGAAAAATCATTTGGGAAAAGGGATGCATAGTTTTTATTGAACTTCCTTAGGCTATGTTTCAAATTTCCTTCATTTTCGTGTTGTTGAACATGAGCAAGATATAACCTTTTATGATCTTAAGGAGGGCCTGATGGTCGCATGACTAGCGCTCTGGTGCTCGTTACCATAGATTTCGGGTTAGAGTCCCTGCCGTACATTGATGTTTGTAGTGGTTCGTAATCCCCTTTAAACCCTTGGTCCCAGTCTAACAGGATCGTAGAGCATTGCGGGGTAGTATTACTCCGCATTGGTAGCTTATCTTCAAGCTAGACGCACCGCGTGGGTAGTGCTAAGTGAGTAACGTCGGCGTGGCCCTTGCCCTAAGGTATCAGGACAATTGTCTACGTGTTTGCCAGCTGCATTAGAACAAAAAATGAATATTCACTATATGGATTTTAATTTTGTAGTTGCTAGAAAGACGAAATACTATGATGGATATTTATATCGTGTACATAGATTGAATTTTTATCTCTTTGAACTGTTTAAGTTTAAAAAAAGCCCATCGTCACTTTTTTTCAGCAAATACTTAAAGGAAAAAAGCACACACAAACACATAGCGACGTACAGATAAGATATCCAAACCGAAGGCAACATTTCGTAATTTAAAATGCATCGCACATCATGTATCCTTTGGGAAATACGGTAACGAAGATCACTTGAAATATACAGTTAAGGTGTTTTGAAGCCATCTTGGATGCTTCGAGTGCTTCCTAAACCAATTTTATTGAGAGCTCCCATTTTCCCCCTCTTTATTTTTCTCTGGTGTTTTGTTTTTCAACGCAGTAAATTATTTATCAGGAGCCATGTATTTTTCTAAAACACTTCTGCACCTGTTTTCATCGTCTAAGAATTGGGAATTATGTGTTGATATGTAGAAGGCGTTGTATCGGGCTGAGATTGCTGAGGGTGGAGCGATATTTAACTCGTGTGCCACGGTGGTCGTAAAAAGAGATGTTGTATTAAATAAAGATGCTTTCTTCCTTGGGTTGGATGATATTTTGGGTTTTAACGATTTGTTTTTTTTTTCTTTATTGTTACTGTTATAGGAATAAATTGCTGTTGCAATATATTAGAAAAGGGCCTGAATGGCAGAGTGGCTAGAGTTCTGGCGCACGGTACCACAGGTTTCGGGTTCGAGTTCCGGCGGTGCCATGGATGTTTGTAGTGGTTCGGAATCCACTTTAAACCGTAGGTCCCTGTTTAATAGGATCGTAGAGCATTGCGGGGGCATTGTGATTCCGCGTCCGTGGTTTATCTCCAAGTTACACGCGCCCCCTGGTTAACGCAAAGTGAGTAACGTCTGTGCAGCGCTTGCCTTAAGGCATCCAAGACTAAGCTGTCTAAGTGTTTGCCAGCTGCATTAGAAAGAAAAAAATATATTAGAAAAATCATTTGGGAAAAGGTTATGCATGGTTTTTTATTGAGCATCATTAGTTATATTTCAAATTTCCTTCATTTTCGTTGCGGTCTTGTTGAGCACGAGAAATATATAATCTTTTACGATCACAAGGAGGGTCTGATGGCCGAGTGACTAGCGATCTGGCGCTCGGTATCAGAGGTTTCGAGTTCGGGACCCGGCGGTAGCATGGATGTTTGTAGTGGTTCGGAATTAACTTTAAACCGTAGGTCCCGGTGTAACAGAATCGTAGAGCATTGCGGGGGTAGTGTTACTCCCCGTCTGTAGCTTATCTTCAAGCTACACGCATCCCCTGGATAGTGCTAAGTGAGTAACGTTGGTGCAGCGCTTACCTTAAGTCATCAAAGACAACTGTCTCTTTGTTTCACCAGCTGCATTAGAAAAAATGGATTTCTCACTATATTATTCACTATATTATTCTCACTATATTATTCACTATATGGATTTTACTGTTGTAGTTGCTATAACGACGAAATACTACATTAATACCATCTACATAGACTGACTGATATCTCTCAGAATAGTTGAAATTTAAAAAAAAAAAAAAAAGTTAAAGTCCATTGTCACTTTTTTTTTTTTTTTTAGCAATACTAAAGGAAAAAAATACACTCTAAACACACAGATAATATATCAAACCAAAAGGCAACATTTCGTAATTTAAAATGCATCGCACATCATGCATCCTTTGGGAAATACGGTAACGAAGATCCCTTGAAATATACAGTTAAGGTGTTTTGAAACCATCTTGGATGCTTCAAGTACTTCCCTAAACCAATTTTATTAAGATCTCCCATTTTTTCCCCCTCTTTATTTTTTTCTCTGGTGTTTTGTTTTTCAACGTAGTAAATTATTTATCAGGAGCCATGTATTTTTCCAAAACACCTTCTGCACCCGTTTTCATCGTCTAGGAATTGGGAATTATGTGTTGATATGTAGAAGGCGTTGCACCGGGATGAGATTGCTGAGGGTCGAGCGATATTTGCTCGTGGTCGTAAAAAGAGATGCTGTATTAAATAAAGAAGTGTTCTTTCTTGTGGGATGATATTTTAGTTTTAACGATTTGTTTTCTTTTTCTTTTATTGTCAACTGTTGCAGGAAAAAAACTGCTGTTGCAATATATTAGGAAAATCATTTGGGAAAAGGGATGCATGTGTTTTATTGAACATCGTTAGGTTATGTTACACATTTCCTTCGCTACGATCTCGCTGAGCATGAAAAAGATATCCGCATTTTTGAGGATCTTAAGAGTTTTTTTTTTGTTCTAATGCAGCTGGCAAACACTTAGACAGTTGTCTTGGATGCCTTAAGGCGAGCGCTGCAGCGACGTTACTCGCTTAGCACTACCCAGCATGTGCGCGTAGCTTGAAGATAAACTACGGACGCGGAGTAACAATGCTGCCAATACATACGATACGCCGATTTAAGGTCATGTTAGACAGGGACCTATCGTTTATAGTGGATTCGAACAATACACACACATCCATGACCACCAGGATTCGAACTCGAAACCTGTGTTACCATTTTAAGAAATAAACCCTACTAATTTGCATGTCGTATTGGAGAAACCGCAGAAAATTCCACCAGACACTCTGCTTATCGAAACTATGCTTTATGTAATTTATCACATAATACCTCAAGTCGCTTTGATTTTAAAAGCAATGACTACCAAAAGCCTCAGCCACTGTGCACTAAGCCACCAATCAGATGGTAGACATATATATAATGTAAATACTATAAGTATAGATATGTAAATACATACAGATATGTAATTTTAGGACAAGTGCATTTGTAGATTTGGTTTTTTTTCTCTTTATTATTACTGTTACATAAAATAAATAATGTGGCAATATATTAGAGAAAGGTTCTGAATGACCGAGTGGCTAGCTCTCTGGCGCTCGGTACCACAGGTTTGGGCTCGAGTCCCGGCGGTACCATGGATGTTTATAGTTGTTCGGAATCCACTTTAAACCGTAGTTCCCGGTCTAACAGGATCGTAGAGCGTTGAGGGGGTAGTGTTACTCGAGTCCGCAGCTTATCTTCAAGCTACACGCACCTACTGGGTAGTGCTAAGTGAGTCACGTCGGAGCAGCGCTTGCCTTAAGTCATCAAAGACAACTGTCTAAGTGTTTGCCAGCTGCATTAGAAAAAAGATCTTAAAGAATGATTCTTTCTAATTTACATGTCGTATGGGAGAAATCGCAGAAAACTCCACCAAGCACCCTGTTTATTTGA